>ML675643.1:2518409-2759508 GCA_007922155.1 Mesoclemmys tuberculata
GTCAAATAACACAAATGCCCCCCCCTCCTAATGCAGCCCGCGTGACATAACCCACACTAGGTGAGCATGGGTCTTTGTCCCCCTCTTGTGGCTGGTTCACCAAAAAGGATCATGAACTGCTACTGCTTGCAGCCGCCGAAGCATAGTCGCGGTTAGTTGACGCGCTAGTAAAAGTTGGTGCTTTTAGCACTGTGAGGTCATCACAAGAGGGGGAAGAGGGGCTCAATGACAGGTTTTTCCCAGTGTGTTACGTGGGGACTGAGCCCAGGAACAGAACAGGTCAGACGTGGTTTGTCAACGAAGAGCCACTCGGTGCGGATTATTCACCTTGGTTGCTCGTCTCCAAGTCATCATGGTAGCTGGACTGAAGAGGCATGATGGAGCGTGCTGGGATCTGGAAGCAAGGCTCCTCCCCTACCTCCTTCATAGCTGTCACCCAGTGCCAGCTCCTCTTTTTTCCATTGCCAGGAGCCCCACTCCACCTTTCGGTCGCACAGCTCTAACCCCTACCGTACGTTACTCTAGCCCTTCTCATTTCGCTCTTCTCTCGTCCAGCTAATGTTTGGGGACCCTTGCGGGAGCCGAGCTTGGTAGGTCTCCGTTCCCTCTCGCATGACAAACCAACCGCCTCACTTTGCACTAGTTGGGAAAAACAGCACGAGCCACAGAGACTGAGCTGCTACTCTACCAGGAGGGTAAGTCCACGGGCCGTCCCCTCTTCCACCCTGCCCGTGTCCCACCCTCATCGGCTCACGCTGCCAACGCCATGAGCAGACTGACGATCTGCTGGGGCAGTGGGGAGAAGCTGCACGGGACTGTGGGGCGCTCAGCAGCTTGCAGAAGAGGCCCTGCCATCCCGGCTGCGTCTCAGCAGATGTCGTTTCTGAGCAGGCCGCGGTGCAAGGTGGGGAGATAGCAGCTGACCGCAGGCGGCCCCCTTCCTTTGATCGAACACATCCAGAGACAGGCTGGCCTCACTTCCCAGCTTCCTTTCTCAAAGATACGCCATCTCTTTACCTTGGCCCAACCGCAGTGCCACCAACCGATCCCTCCCTTCAGGCTCCTCACCGGGCCTGCTATCACTCCGGAGACCTCCCTCCCAACTGCTCACCAGGCCTTGCTGGGGCAAGCCAGAACGAAAAGGGCCACCTGCAAATCAAAACACTTTCCTCCTGCACCCTGGGATTTTCTTTGAAGCCTCCCATTCATGTACCGAGCAGGTCCAGTCCTGCCCAGCTTAGAGAGCTCTGAGCAGATCGTAACATGCTTGCAGCACCCATACGCATTCAAGAATGAGGCTGCCCCCAAACACGCGGTCCCAAGAAGGAACTATACTCAGACCGCTAAGTGCACCATAGAAAAGAGGCAGGGTTTCTATGAACCGCGTATTTCGAGTCCAGTCTCTTATTGCTACAGGATTGTCCCTTCCTGGCTCCTTTCTACACAGCCTAGTTCACGGGACTGGCAGGTGCCAAGGCAGAGTGGAGACTGAGAACTGGGCTGCGGGGAGCATAAGGGCGCTTGGTGGGGACTGTTGCTCTGTACCTCAAGCGTGGCACATGCAGAGATGGCGTAGGCGGATGTCAGAACGGAGCAAACAAGACTCCCTCCCAGGCTGGGGAGCAGGAACGCTGCATGGGTCCAACTGGCCAACAGCAGAGCATCATGGGGGCTCTCTCTCAGGGCTTGTCCACGTGGGGAAGTTCACCAGCATTGCTATGCGACGGAATTTTACTGCTATGTCGTTATCGTGGTGTAACTACATGTGTGGACATATCTGAAATAAGAGGCCTTTCTGGATTATCATGGTATGAAATGTGGTTACTATAGTATGTTTATGGCTGAAGTGCCGTTCAGAATCGGAGTGAACTCTGCTCTTACAGTCTCCAAACACCTGAAAATTAGAAGTGGCCATGCCCTTCGTAATCATCTTGCCTGTTAATCATGCACTGGCGAGAAGAGGAATGAGGTCTCAAGTGCTCCATGCAGTATAGTTTTTGACAACACAAGCAACACACTACTTCCTTTGAGAGACCATCCCACCATCTCACAGAATGCACCCCTTTGCTTTGGTATCGAACCTACATTTTCCTTTGCTCAGCCTCAGCCCGTAACTCCTCATTCTACCCCCTTGAACAACCCCTACCAGTTCCTGGGGATATTTAAAACCAGGGGAAAAGAAGAGCAGTGGAAATGAAGTTCTCAGGGGGGTTATTGGTACAATTAAGCAATATCCATAGTAACAAGCAAATCTGCATGTATTAAAAAATTAACTTGACCTAGTTTGAGAAATTCTGGCATCGCAACAAACGCATCATGTTTCACCAGAAATTCACCAGTGCCAACCAAGGGCCCTGTTGTTCTGCGGAAATGAAGCTTTATATAAAATTCTCTATGGCAAAGCAGGAGTGGTGGAGAGCAGGGGTTAAGGATGGTGGCTCAGAGTCAAGTCACCTAAGGATTGCTGACATTTTGCACATCACCAGGTTCCTCGGTGGAGAGGGAAACAGAACAGCCAGTTTTGCTGCCAGAACAAAAAGATATGCTCAGTACTGATCACCACGTCTTGCGCTGGAGCAGATGAAGTTTAAAGGTGTTGCACAAGTTTAGAGACTATGCCACCAGGAGAAACAGGAAAAAAAGTGGACTATCCAGCAGACAAATCAGGAGATATTTATACTCAGCAGTTCTGAAGTTTTTTCCTTTCCCTCCCTTTCTAAAGAAGCCAGCACTGTAGTAACTGGCCTCTCTTTATGGATTTTGCATTGCTGCTGTTTATCACAGTATCCGAGCTCCTTCCACATCAAAATCATGAGCAGCAAAGTCGGGAGTGGCCTTTATTGCCAGAGACGCTAGCATTTGTATTTTATTGGCAACGGGTATTTTACTATTGTTAACCATATATATTGCAGTAGCTTCTACCAACACCGTGCAGGCTGGTCCCCCATCATGCCATGCACTATACAAGACACACCACAAGTGTCCTGTCGTCCCTGCCTAAAGAACTGTTTCCTTAACCGAATCTCTGAAGACTGCCTTTTACGTTTTGTTGACCTGGTAGAGCAGCCTACCCCAGGCACAGGCATTAGACGTTAGTGCTCTAATTGATTTGCTCCTTGTAAAGTTAATTAAATAAAAGCACTAGCCAACAACCCTTTTTTTAGAAGTACAGTTACGTGCAATGAAACCACCACCACACTACTGAGATCAGAGTAAATACAAGCCCTTACAGATCATTTCAGAACTATCATTTGTGCAAGAAAGCATGGCTGATCTTTGGCAGCCCGTCTGGGGTGTCAGACAATGCTGCTAATCTTCGAAGAACCTGAGCAAGCCATTTACCCTGGATTGGATCAGTTTTCACTTCCCAGGATGCCTCCGCAAGCAAGCGAGAGAGAATTTTGTTAAATTAAAAACTAATGCCAGGCCCACAAAAGACAAGGGGCGGGGAAGGTAGTAAGAGACCCCATGAGGACACTTGCTGAATAGGGTAAGGGGAACAGGATTGGCCGGCTGATCCCAGACTAAATTGGGGAAGCAAAGCCTACCACACTCCCTCTGAAGGCTGAGAAGGGAGGCGTCTCCCTGCAGGTAGAGAGAGTGTGGTAGCTAGCCACTGGGCCACCTCACATAAGGGCAAAAGCAGGGCATCAGAGACACCCTGCAAAGATTCATCAGCCTTTGGAGAGAGTCCCCCAGGGATAACCCCTGTAGAGGAGTGCCAACGAAGGTACCATTCTTGGGCACTATCAGAAAGTCTTTCACTGGTAGAGAATGGCTTCTGTCTTCCCTCTCCACGCGGAGCATATTAGCTCAGACAAACGTCTGATTCTTCTCTGCATCTTCTGTGGATTAACCTACACACCCAAGGGAACTGCTCTCCATACAGCCCCTTAGTCAGAAGGGCTTGTTTACTGTTTTCAGAAAAGGGCTTGCCAGTTTAGAAGAAAGAAGCCAGTGTGCAAATCCAATGCCTTCCCAGACCTTCCCGCACACTCCGCTGCCCTGCCGCTTGCCCGAATGCATTGCTTTTGATGCACTCCCGCGCTCATTTCATGCACGGCCTGTCAAACATGCAGAGCACTGTCCGAAGGCACCAGCCTGCTGAGGCACTACACACTAACCCCAGGCAATTCACAGTATAGGAGCTGCTTAGAGACCAGCTGAGTCACAGAACAAGGACAAACCAGGAAAAAAAAACAACACAAAAACAAACTAACTTATGGACTAGAAAGAAGTTTTGGCTCTGGACAAGCTGGATTTTGAGTGTTCCCTGACAACATCTGATGCTTAACTATGGTTTTGTTCAGCCTTTGAGCAATGTTGTGTTCTAGGGAACCAAGAGAAAGGTAGGGCCAAATACAACCGTGGTGTAAGTAGATCAACTGCAGTTTGTTAGCGGACTGGCTCATTTGAAATTGACAGCCCAGCCCTTACCACTGAAAACATGGGTTTCCTAGTTTGTGTCAAATCAGAACCCCTTCCTCCTCAGCCTCGCACTCTGTCATCAGGGTAGATAATCCACCAAACAGCAATAAAGAATAGGGTCAACAGCATGACAGGGAACCACCTGGCCTACTGCAAGCCTCTTGCGTACTTGTGCCCGAGGTAGCATCCCCCTAGCATTGCCGTTTCAAAAGTAATTTTGTTTGTTTCCAACTGATTAGTGTTGCTGCACCTGGGCTCATAATTTCTTTGGCTCAGGTAACAAAAGGATGCCCACAAAAGCTGAAATGAAAGTCAGCTTGTCTTGTCCCTTTCAGACAATTTGTGAAGCTTCAAGATAATAAACGAACATTTCCATGCTGCGGTTTGTGCAGAGATGGAAAGACTGACACAGAGTTCATTATACAGCTGTCCTACTGAGTACTCTAAAGTCCCTACTGATTACTTTGTACAAAATGGCCTTAACACAGCACGCCCTGAATGCAAAGGTCGCAATACTATTATCACGTGTGTTGTAGCGGCTTTCATCTAGGAAGATTCCAAAGCATTGTGTGAACCTGTTGGTAAACCTCACTGACAGATAAATACTGCTGGGGCAGAGCAATACGTGCTAATGCTTGGTGTGTGTGTAGCTTGCAGTTTTCATTTGCACACAAAACCCAAAGTCTGTCATGCCTCTGCCATCTCCACGGCCCTCCTTAAAACAAACAAAACAAAAAATAACCACCCTGCTTCTTCTAAAAGGCCTATAAATTCTAGTCCTCCCCCAAAGGGGTATTTTTAAAAAGCATCTGAAAAGCGTTCAGGAACACACGATGCCTGCTAGACATCACCACTCAGCCACACAGCCTATTGCATCCCACTCCCCAGCTTTCATCTGCATGGTCAGTGCTTTCATTGAAGCCTGGTCCTAACACTACTGCGGTCAATGCAAGCTTTTCCATGGACTTGCAGATGCCTCACACACTAGTAGCATTTGAGGACAGTCTCCAGGAGCTTGTGAGGCTGAAACAAATAGTTCATGGATTCCGATTTTCAGAACAGCTCAGCTCCCACCAAGGTACCAAAATAAAGGCTAGACGTTCGTGAGTTTCAATACATGCTGAGTTCTTCTGAAAGATGGAGCCCCCATTTAATGAAAGGTTTTAAGATTTCGTCCAGAATTTCACCCACTTGCATTTAATCCCTCTGATTTCTGCAGTGCGAATCACACAATTAGGAGTAATACACACAGCTGGAATCGTTAGTTAGCACCAAACATAAGGGTCTGGCATCTTGTTCTGGTGCCCATGCAGTCAGTCTGTGGCAGATTAATGCTCCCTAATTGTAAATCCTCATCCTGCATCCCCAGGGGAAGGCACGTTGTGTGGATTTGCACAATATTTATGAAATTAACCAATATAGATCATACATGTGCTGTGACATGCAGGGTGGATACAGGCTGCAAGGGTTTCATTTCACATCCTCCTCCAGAGCATTGCACTATGCAACAAAACATACCGTAAACCCAGAGCTTTCTGCTCTACAGGATGTAAGTTTAAAAAGTTATTTAGTGCCACTAGAGCTAAAAGCCACCCAAAATTGCTTCCTCATCTAGGAAATGTTTGAAAGGCTTTGTCACTTTCCTTCCCAAGGCATGGAAGAGAGTTGTACAAACACCAGCTGAAGCCAAAAAAAAAAAAAAAAAAGCAAGCTGTGTAAAGTCCTGCGCGAAGGCAGCTGTGCCAGTGCAAAGCGGATTTAGCACTAAACATCTGTACATCTCGCTGGCAGCCTTCTCTCGATAGCCTCACCAAAACCAGGTGCTCCCCAAGATCAACAGCTGTTTACACACATCACCCCCTTTAACAGCCTCTCACTTCCCAGCAAAGCTGCCTAACAATGTTAGCCTCCCACTCTCACCTCCGCCAGAAGGAGCTTCGCATTTGCTGAATAGGCCAGAAAAATGTTCCTCTGCAACAGACCACAATTGTAAGGACAGGATCAAGCAGTGACCTGCCGTGAAGGAGAAATGCCAGACCACCTGCTTGGACTTTTCACCCCCATGCTCTCTTTTTTTCCTCTATGGGCCTCTCAGCCACAGCTACTGCCAAAGCTGTCCTTTGGATCAGAGGAAGTGGCACTCCCCTTAGTTCCTTAAAAAGAGTCCACTGAAGTTTTCTTAAGGTGGCACCCACCAGTTCTTGCCTTCCAGGTAACTAATTCGCTTTCTAGTTTATCAGCCAATTCTTTAATTCACTGTCTACATTCCAGCTTAGCTGTTTGCCTCCCCTAATCTTTTCCTTCTTACCAAAAATATATATTTCTACTGGACCTTCATTAAGACCCAATATTCATGAGAAACTGCTACAAATGTGATTAGGAACAAAACTAAAACAGTGTAGCCGTTAAATCACCCAGTACAGTAAAATTATAAAAGGAAATGGCTGTCAGCCAAGGCTTCCACAGGTAGGACCCAAAGATACACAGATCTAATGCATGCACGTGTCACGTGACAGTAATATTAAGGGAGAAGGTTAAGCAGACTTTCTGGAATTGATTTTCTTTTAATCTTTTCCAGGAAGCAGCTAGTCTCTGAATTCTAATGTTTTTCCACTTGTTCCTCAGCTTTGGGTTTAAGACCTACTTACACGTCTGAAAAGTTTGCAACACGCTGCATTTGCAGTGGAGTTTTTATTTCATCTGCCATCTTGAATTTAAAAAATTGTGGGGTTATTCCAGGGTTAGCCCTGGATTCTTACATGGCGTGTATGTGACCACACTGAACCTGTTAATTTGTAAATGCCAGCTTTGAGAAACTGCTTCATCAGCTGTCTTGAGGGTGGTTCGTTGTTGCCTAGCAACATCCATTTGTTCTGATAACAGTGTTTGTAATGTGGATGGGGAACTTGAAGGAGTGCAAACTTTAGCAGGCCTCAACTGGTGTCTTCTACAGTTCAATTTATTTATCTTTCTAATTTAGCTCTGCTGTCTAAAGGCCAGATCCTCAGGTATAAATCCACACAGCTTCATTGGCTTCAATGGAGCTATGCCAATTTACAATAGCTAAGAATCTGGCCCTATTATTATTGAGCTAATTATTCATTATTAAAAATACACGGTGCACGTGACAAAGGAAATGCTATTTTCAATTTCATTGCAAGAGAGAGGTAGAAGGAATCAACTAACTTACAAAAAGAGCCAGTCTCCTCTTCCTTGCAATATACTACACAGCTCTCTAGGAGTCAAGTCAGCTTTATACAAATAAAATATGGTCCAATATAGTACACTTTTTATAAAGAACCTTGGAAATAAGAAAATTAAAGACCTTCACTTTTAGACACACATGGCGCTTCATTTTTTTACCATTGATGTCTAATGCAGATGTTAAATTCAAACTGGAAACAAATGTGCCCCCCCCTTTTTTTTTTTAAACAAACAGTGAGAGTAATTACCCATTGGAACAGCTTCCCAAGGTGTGTGGGGGAATCCTTGCCACTTGGAGTCTTTAAATCAAGACTGAATTAATTACTTTAAAGGCCCTGATGCTGCAGACAGACACTTCTACACCTGCCTAACTTTACCAAGGCAAATAGTTCATGGATTCCTGGTGGGAGTTAAATTAAAGTATGTGTGACATGTTTGGGGCCTAAAAGTAATAGTCTAGTCCATCTATATATTATTGGCTTGGAAACAGGAATCACTGAAGGAAGTTAGGTGGCTTGTGCGATGCTGGAGACCAGACTAGTCACTGGTCCCATCTGGCCCCCCAGGAAGGACAGGTTATAAATGGACATTCACCAGCTCTTTCATTTTTGAAGATGATGTCATTGGGAGGGTAAAGAAGTTGAACAGCACTAACCTCTCCTGACATGGTGCAGAAAGGAGAGAGCATGTGCGTACTTCAATGTTGTTTACTCCTGAGCTATGGAGGCTTCTTGTTGGGTGTTGCCTGACCGCAAACGGTTTGCCAGGGCTTAAAGAAAGAGCATTCAGAGCATTTTATAACCTTTATAAAGGGCAAAATGCTGCAGGGAAATTCTGTTAAACTCTCCACAGGAATTATTCTGTGCTTTTAGTTTTGCTTGGTCCGGTTTCTAACGGGACATGCACGACTTAAAAGTCAAACCAGACTGAAGTACAGTTCAAACTTTCTAATGCTTAAGGTTACCGTAACAATAGCAACCAGGGTCAGAGGAAACCAGCGAGTAGCTTTTCAGGTTTGGAATAGTCACTAGGAATAGTCCTTGTCATTGTTTCCGCTGTGTGCTCTATTAGGGCCTGATCCAAAGGACACACAAGTCACGGAAAAAAGACTCCTATTGACTTGAGGGCTGAGTGACTAAGATCTGATCCACAGCCACTGATGTATGCTACAGGGGCAGAGACTGTAATTTTTTAAGTGTGTGCACAAGACAATAGGGCTCATTCTGGCTCAGGGCTCCTGCAATTTACCAGTCAACAACCGACTAGTGATCCTGTCTTTGACCCCAGGTTCGCCCTGGCAGACATATACCAATCTCCTTGTCCAGTCCACTTTTAAAAGCATCCCAACCAATGGCGTTTGTAACAATTCCTTTAGAAGGGTTTTCCACCCTCGCACAGTCCTGGTAGATAGATAACTGGTATGAAGGCAAGCAGAAACTTTACATAAGGCACATTCCTGGTTGAAGACAGCGGGGAAAGAAAGAGTTGCAGAAAAAGATTTCAAGGCGAATTCTTTCTATTGTGTTCTAAACCTCTTCTGTGAGCAGCACTGTGAAGCTAGCAGAGAAGATTAGATAACAAAATCAAGCACAGTGTAGAGACCTCGGCAAACAGTAGTAAACCAAGCCCTTCTCATTGGACTACTGGTTTCGCATTTAAAGCGGAACTCGACTTTCCAACCAGATTTGAACCAAATCCTGCTCTTTGTTTCGTGTCGCTAAAAGCCAATAGCGGGAGAGGCCATCCACATGCACCACACACTGTACGAACAACGCACAGGCCCCCCGATCCCGCACGGAGCGCCACATCCGAGGTACAGGGCCACTTGGACATCAGTGCAGGACTGGGGCCCTATGGTGTACAGGGACTCCGTCCCAGCAAGAAAGCAGACGCAACCAAAGCCTGCTTCTACACATCGGTTGTTTGCGTTCAGGCTCCTGGTTGAAGACTCAAACCATGGACTCCCTGAGGTGGCTGTGAGCCTGCTCCTGTTCTCCATCTGATCTGCCCAGCCAAGCCTCAGATGCAGAGAGCTCCCAAAAGCCACCTCACAGACAGAGCCTTCTTCGAAACTCATGAGGGCAGGGGGAGCAGTGGAGGGTAGGCCGAGGGGCACTCACCAGCCAGTTGCAAGTCGCTGCACATGGTTCTTTGCAGCAAAGGTCAAAAACCCTTGCTGTCGAACAACATCCCTCCTATCTGATACAGTGCCAAGTTACCTCAGCGCCCGCCACAGAAAGCCCACCTGGAAGAAGTTTCCTGCACAAGGCCCCTGCAATCTCTGCTCTCCCGGGAGCCTCCACAAGAGCAAATAAGGTCAGCCTGAAGATGCAATGATTCAGCACATCCAAATCAGACGTGCTGGGCAACCTGCCACAGTGCCTCTATGGATCCCTGGCCACAAGTTAAGGCAATGCTGCCTGAGCTAAGCCTCTCTGCGGGGCAAGTCAGTGGCCAGTTCCTGAACTGATGGGACCAGGGCAATCAAATAAGGCCCATCTACAAAGAGAGTAGCCAAGAATATTAGTCAATACAGTGTCACATTTTGCAAAAGCCATTCTTATCATGGCTTTCAGTAGCACCAAACCGGTGATGTGTTACTCAAGCAGTCATTAACTCTGAGAAAAGGCACGGAGCTGATGCGGTACATCATATTTGAGACTTCAGCGTCTTTTCATGCTCTCTCCAGCCGAGACACAGGCTCTTTTGAACCACCTCCCATTCCGTAGTACCACTCTATCAGTGGGCCAAAAATTAGCAGTGCATGTTTCAGGGCAGCTTTGTTTAGTATATTTCTTATTTGCCACAGCTTTGTAGTAAATGTGGGGAAAAAAAGAAAAAGAACCTTAGCAAAAACAGCCTTATTTTGTCACAGAAGACAGACAAGTGCACACAGTAGCTATCAACATGTTATTTATTGCATGCCATCCATCTGGCTCAGGTTTCTTCTGGAGTACGCATCCTTCAGTCCCACTGCATCTCCCGAGAGGTGCCGTTTCTAGAACATTTTATAGCATGCTTTTCTTGTGCACAGGCTTGTTTACAATGTGGACGCTTTTATGACCGGGGAAAGAAAACAGACTCCATAATCACGCATTACAATCAGCCCTCATTATTTACTCTTAATGATTTTACAGTATTTTAACATTAGTCCCTACGAAATTTTAGTTGTCCCAAGGAGAATAGCTGCTTGTAACCATTTGCTAATTACAAGTATGAATGTCAATTAATTCATTTAGCTAATTATCCACTCTATGAGCATCATGCACCAAAGAACTGTAAAAGACAGGCATATGGTGATAGATTGGAAACAAGAACATAGAGTGTGTGTGTGTATATTCACCCAGTAGACTGGGGGGGGGGGGACGTGTGTGTGTAGTTAGCATGCCAGAACACCCCAGATGAATGTATTTAGTCAGTGTAATAGCTGGGGGAATATAACTGCTATAAACCATAATTACAGCATTATGTTAATTGTGCCTGAAAAACATCAAACCTATCTTTGCAACTTTTGTTTGGAGACTTGAGCATAGGTCAAGCATCTAAAGTGTCTCTAATTGCGCTGCTCCCTTCAACGTGTGGGGGAAAAATTGCTTTCCATTGCATTGAGCAGAACCTCTTGAAAATAATCACTTGTCGCTCAGAAACAAACAGCCTAACAAGGGAAAACAAGGCCCTCACAAACAGAATTCCAAAGAGATGTGAAAGTTAAAGTGGAAGGTTATGAGTTGTAATTTTGCTTTATGAGGCATCTTGTTTTACATAATTGAAGGGAAAAGCATGAAATAAGCCAATAGGAAAACACCTCCAAACAACAACAACAAAAAGCCTATTTGCTGCCCAAGGTGACATAAGGAAAGTGGAAGAGTCTCAAAAGGGAAATCATCATTTCGAGCTGGTCTGAAAAATTAACTGTAATGCATTAAAGGGGATGTGTTAGGAGATCAAAAAATATTGATTCTTCCTCCTGCTCTGAAAATCCCAGAACAAAGAACAGCAAGTTTTATACTAAGGTAAAAGTTTTCTATTAGAACAGGACAATACCGGTTTTCCAGAGGGAATCTCTAATAGTCTTCAAATACATCACACAGGAACGCTGTCTCCCCCGCCCCCACAATGCTCCTAAACAGTAGCACAGACAGGGTTCAACAGAGCACTCCAGACAGAATAACCACTTGTGGAGGGTAATAGATTGCAGCGTCCTAACGGGAATTCTAAAGACTGGCCAAATTCTGCCCATGGAGTAACACCATTGACTTCAAAGGACTATTCAGGACTGATCCTGGTGTTGCGCCATTAAAGTCAATGGTGTTACTGCAGATTTACCTGGCTTTAATGAACAAAATTTGACCCAGGGCTTCCACAACTAGAAAGTCCAACTCCATCTGACCCTCAGTGAGGGTGAACTATAGCAAACAAGCCAATTGTATGCATGTGATCCAAGGCAGGGGCAAAAATAAAAGATGCAGGTCGCAAAGATTTTTCCATCTCTAATCAAGGACCCGAGACATGAGTAAAAATGTCGCCTTGAGTGGGAAATGAGCTCTCACATTAGGATGTCTTTGGCTTGGAAAAAATGTGAACGGCAAAGAACAAAAAAAAATTTTAAAGATCCAGAAACGTTTCCCTAGGGCTCTTTATACATCCCAGAGGAATGGTAAAGATAATGCCCATGTTGTTCCGGTTTGGTTTTTTACACTGGAAATAGCAGGCCCTCATTGGGTAGCTTTGGCAGGATCTTGGAGGGCGGTGATGATCAGGACAGGAGAGAGGGAATGTAAACATGTTGCTGGCCCCCCCAGTTAGAGAACAGGAGACAATGAACCCTGCAATTCTGAGCCCCTCCAGAAGGGGAAGGGGAGATATTTCAAATATAACAAGCTGACTTTTTAAAAAGATTGCTGAGGCCATTGCCGGATACCTGAAAGTGCAGGGAAGGGCACCAACTGGCTTTTCATTTCACCTTGCGAGCATGGAGCTGTGTGAAACCAGCCCATTGGGAAGGTGGCAGTGTATAAAGGAAGCGTCTCATTGCTTCCCGTATGCAAGGAAGCAGGGAAAGGCCGTCACTGAGGGACTCCGTGGAGACAGGAGCACCTCCCGGACTATTTAGCAATGAATGCTACAAAAGAGCAGAGGGCTCCAGGACATGGCAGTCGGCTACAAAGTCCCCAGAGCCACCAGTGTGAATCTAAATCCTGAACAAAGGCTGTTGCTATCAGATGGCTGTCTTGTCCCTGAGGGCTGCGAATTGAGACGTTCTCAGGCTAATTCCTCGTGACCAGGTGTCTATATCCTGCACCGTAGGGAGGCCAAAGAACTCGTCACTACTGAATATGGTCTCTGCAGAACTGGGCTGACTTGAGTTATTGGTGGGGCAAAGCAGAAGAAGCTTGTGTGCTCCCTCTGTTCTGCAGATGAAGAGTGAACACCGAGTGGAAAGGGCACCACGTCCCAGTCCAGGTGAGCTAGAAGAGGGTGGCAGGGGCAGTAGAACCTATCTATCTAGATTGAAATCTGAGGCAGGAAGGGTCTCTTACACTGCTTGTTAAGTGAGTATCACACAGGGGTCCTGAGGTCAGTGGGGACCTCGACACAAGACTCTACTGTCATACAGATTAATAAATCTGATGACATTAATCCAGCACTTCTTTTTAATCTTAAAAATAAACAAAAGAAAAGACAAAATTCAAATCTTGTCCAGAACATCAGTACTTCCATCCAGCACAAATACTGACAGATTAGCCTTTTTAAAATTGCCTGTGAATTTTTCTGACCTCCTACATCAGAACCACTATCTATGGCATTACTACATCTGGCCATTGATGGGTCTATAGATACTACTGATGTACCACAGCTGGTTTTGTTCTCTTTTTGCAAGAAGGAAGAATTGCCTGAACAAACTTTATTTGAAATTACCTCCAAGAAGGTCAGGATCTCGGATACTCACGAGTCGCTTGTGACTAAAGCTGATTACGCCACATAAATTAAAACTCCCTCATTGCAAGTGATGGAGCTGAGCTAATGACAGGGCAAAATATTGAATTTTGTGCTCTTGTGAAAAATGATCATTACTTCCCAGATGTGCTGGTTTCTTCTATAGTATCATTCGTCAGTGGGCTTCTCGTGCAAAGAAATCGAAATTTAATGATGTCATGACACTACTGATTAAAGTTGTTAATTACTTTTGAGCAAAGACTCTGACCTATCAACAGTTTCATTGCTTCTTAGAGCATGTTAAACAAGAACTTTTTTTTCCCCAAGTCACGTTCATTGGCTCAGTAGAGGGTGAACGTAGTTGCACAGACATTCAGATCCTTGCTGAAAATCTCAAAATAACCTTCAGCAAGCAACAAGACAAAGATTTTCTCTCTCCGTTCTCTGATCCCCACCCAGCCAAGTGCCATGCTAACTGAACACAACATCCCAACTAACCTAACCCACAAAGGCTGACTGCAGAGTATTGAACTTTGGACCCAAAAGTGAGAGCCTTTATGGCTTAGGCTAAACTAAGTCCATCAGCTGGAAGCAGTAACATACTCAAACTTATATATGGACCAGCCACTAGAGGCAGACAGACGCTCTTCCCTAGCATGGAACGCAGCAGAACCAAATGAAGCAACCCCATCTTTCAGAGCTCCAGCCTGAGGAAACCAAGTCCCATCAACAGACACCAAAGCTGGCCTTCTCGGCACAGTTTAGAACAGGGGTTCTCAAACAGGGGGGTCATGACTCCTTCAGGGGGTCACAAGGTGATTATGGGGAGGTGGTGAGCTGTCAGCCCCCCTGTGCATACCAGTAAGGATGGCATCACTTTTGTGGGGGGTCATCACAGCTTGAAATGTTTTCAAAGGGGGTCCCAACAAAAAAAAAAAAAAGTGAGAACCCCTGGTTTAGAATCAAGGGGCATTTGAATTCATTACAGCGCATCTACTCCGAGACACTCACTGAAAGCCGACCTGTGGTGCAGCACCCAGACAGACAGGCCAAAGTGCATCATATGGATAGCCAGTTTACTACAAGCTACTTTGGGCTTCTTTTCGTGGCACTGGGCAGCTGTTTTCATGCAGTCGTGGCCTGCAGTTTCTTCCGCTTGTCTCCAGGTTCTGCCTTTTTTTCTGTTGGACTTTGCCCTGTGGCCTTTTTTGCCCCAAACCTTGCCCAGCACCATGACTTACAGATGCAAGCAGCTGCTAGCCTTCCACAGCTGTGACGGCTCCTGCCTTCTTGTTCCAGCTCTGCCCCTGCCCTGCTTCATGCCACGTAACCCAGACTCCAGCTCTGATTCCTGATCACCGGCTCTTGTTCTAACCCCTAGGCCTAACTCCTGCTCTGACCACTAGACATGACAGCCCACCTACCAGTCATGACAATTGCCAATCTTTTTTATAGTCAGGACAAGGCAGGAGTTGCTATTTGTAATTACATTACTCTCTGGAGCCACTTCTGAGTTTCAGCTGTCTTGATTTAACACTCATAGCCCTTCTCATCCACACGTCACAGCAGAAGACGGCACACTCCATCACCATTTCACAGATGGGGAAATTAAGGCAGAGGGAGGCAAGGTGACTTGCCAATGTCACACAATGACCCCGGAGCACAGTCAGAAATAGAAACCAGGTCTCCCACTTCCCAGAGGAGCACCCGACACTGAGCTGTGCTGCCTTCCTTCATGAAATCAGTCTAAATTGGGGACAGTTGCCCCAGTCACGAGTGCCCCACTAAGCTTTCTGGGGTACGGACAGTTTTTGTTGTGTGTTTGTACAGTACCTAGCACAACGGGGTCCTGGCCATGACTAGGCCTCTATGAGTTTGCCAAATAAGAGATCTGTACCTCACTATTGTAATGCATGGAAGACCTGCTCTGATCATCCAGATGAGTCAGTGCAAGGCTGTTCCTCGCTGTGTTTTTATCTAATGTTCAGTCTAGTTTCTGATGCCCCCAATGATGGGGCTTCTACTACTTCCCTAGGGAAACCAGGCCACAGGTTAAACACCGCTTGGTTCTGCCCTGCACTCTACTCCAGTACAGAAAGCGGTTTTTTGAGAGGATTCTTTCGGCGTTTTGGTACAAGTGACCCATGCACACGTGCCAGAGGCTGGACGGGAGTACTACCAGTTGCCTGTTAACTAGGTCACTCACACAGTTACTCTCCAACTGCAAGAACTGTAGCTATATACGCAGAAAATGGTCTTCAGACAGCCCCATCCTGACCCCCAAAAATCCATGGCTTGGAAACCTCATTTCTACAAAGTAGCTTTATAGAGATCTTCAAAAAGGCTCAGTATCAAATGGGGAAAACCTACTAGCATGATAGTTAAGAAACCAAAACCTGGGGTAATCAGTTGCATAAGCCAGCCTTGGAAACATTCAGATTTCTCTTGGAGATGGGAATCCTAAATCCACAGCATTAATCCGAGAAACCGCTGCCCGGCCGCATTCCCAACCCATCCTGCCTTGGAATGCATGGAACCTCAGTAAGGGTCCCAGAAACATTTAGCAGCCTCCAGCAAGTTAGTGCTAGCTAACTGGATCTGCTGCAGATAGAAGAGCACCCTTTCCAGTCTGCTGGCCCACACTTACGCTTTTGTTTCCTTGCCTACTACAAGGCACGTTTCCCTTGCTCTCGATGCACCTTGGACTCTTTCAGAGCCGGTCTGACATGTTCTCTCGCTTTTTGCTACAACCGGAAGCAATCGTTATATGAAAGAATACTGCCCCCACCATAGCAAGGAAGGCTAAATCTTCCAAATGTACACACATGCAATTCCTCCACACCCCCACCCCACTTTTCTTTTTTGATGTAGACTTCCATGTATCCACTGTGTACCCACCCATCAGGTAGACAGTGGGGCCTAGCTAACCACTGGCATACACAAATACCCCTCTGGCACGTGCTTAGCAACGTTCACGCATGTAAGTTGGACATGGGAAACTGCACAAGTTATGTGACTTCGCATAACTGAGCTAGGCTTTCAGTCAGCTTCTCTTGGGTGCAAGAAACATGGCCACAGAGCTGTGCAGCACCCACTCCTGAACTAGTCTGTGTCTAGAGTGACAGCTAGCAGTAACAAAACTCAACTACCATACCGTGTGCCTTCATGAAAGGACTAGCTTATTAATTCTGCCCATGCTTTCACATACTTGTGGTTCGAATCAGGACATTAGAGGACGAGGTAGCATGGGGGTTCTGTTAAAGCACAACTGGCGCTCTTTTAGTTTGCAGTGGGGTTTATTTTTAGGGAAGGCAAGCCTGGAACAGAACAAGAGTAACATCTCCTTGAGAGAGCAGAGCATGGCCCCTCTGTACAGGCTGCAGCTGCTCTGAGAGCAAAATGGCTGCAGCCTCTACAAAAGTTCTTAGAAAACTAATGGTCCAGAGCACAAAAAAGCCCAGACATCAGTTCTACAACTACATCTGGCCCTGTGTTGTAAAAGGATACAAAGCCTTTCACCTGCCAGCTTGACAGAGACCTCTCCAGTGGTTATCAGATAACTGCAGTGGTGTCTTTTGGTGGTGTCAGTACAGTTCCTGGTGGACAAGTGTCCTCATCATAAAATCCACCACTTCAGTCAGGCCCACTGGGGCAGTTTCAGGGACTTGAAGACCCCTGGTGGGTGAGAGAACCGGGACCAGAAAAACTCAAGCTACCTTTTCACCTGTTGGGGTGGGTCCACTCCACATGAGGTGGCAACACCACATTGCTCTCTGGATGAATAGAGCTGCTGTACAGCTGCTGTCAATCCTGTAGATTTCACCAGCACTACGTTTATTTTAAAAGGAAAACAAAAAGGAAGAAGTGAGTAACTTGAAAATCTGGGCCAAATAACTGTCTTGCCACCCTTTAAATCATTACACACACAGATAAGTTCTTAAACACAGACCGCACAAGATAGCAGGAGGACTAATTTTTCTTTAGCTGCAGGGGGAAAAATTCAATTACAAGGTAACCTATTTTTCAACTCCTCCATTGATATTTATTTAATTTTCTAAATGCAGATATCATGCCCCACAATGGGGGGGAAAAATCATTTGATATTTAGTCAGAGCTTGGATGAGTACAAAAGTTTTAGCAAACGGGAGGAAGTGTGCCGTTGGCTTGCACTCACACCTCAGTAACTAACATTTCATCCGTGACAAAACAGAACTCCTTTACAGCCATAGAATAAAAAATACTGGGTGCTGAAGTTTCAAATGCCTGGCCATTCTCCATCACCAACCAAGTCCAGTCAACAACCCCATTCTTTCCCAAGCAGAGTGGGAGAGGGGAAGCATGAGCCAACTTCTTATTGGTGGTTGAGGACTGGTCTCCCAAAGCCCAAACACAGTACCACTGGGCCGCATTGCCTGGGACCTTCCACCGAGCTTCATGTGCTCAGCACCTCCACCAGTCAACACAGGGGCTTTTGGGAAGTCCTGAACTCTTCTTGCAGCAACACCAGTTTTCCTTGCCTAGAGCCCCAAAGAGAGCTGGGAGAAAACCAATGGAAAGGGTAAAAGACAGGAATAACGTCATCTTAAAAAAATGTCTCTGCCACTTTATTCTGTCAGTAACTGGTATGGGCGTAGTGCTACCTGCTACTGGATGTAATCAGAAACACTCAACTGTGTCCCCCAGCCCCTCCGCCCTAAGGCTCGACCCTCACGCTGGCTTTTGGCATTTGCGCACACGCATGCGTAAGTGAAACACAGGCGCGAGTAATCACACACGCACTTGCAACTGTCAGCCCCTCACAAAGATTCTCGTCCAGCTCCAGTACCATGGGGCCAGGGCCTTGGGAGCAGAAAGCTCACTGTTCTAGCCCTGCTCTCACCCCACAGCTCACGTGGCTCTGGTGGGCAGCAGGGAGGGAACCATGAAGTTGGGCGGCCACCTCCTTTTTAAAAACAAAAGCACGCACAACTTGGAATCATTTACTGACACCAGCTCCAAAAGGGAGCACGGAACTGAAGTTGTACCTGCAAATGGAAACAGGACATCGTTTGCCTGATTCCATCACCATCCATGAAGATGACTTCACACAGATCAGTGCCCATGGCTCCACCCAGCGGGAGCAAATGGTACTTCCCCTCAAGAGCAATTGCCTGCAGTAGTAGTAAGGGAATTCTGAAACAAACTGAGCCGCCTGATAGGTTTTATTATCAGGTTATTACCCAGAATGCTCTTCTACCTCATTAACTGATACAGCAGAGCTTCTGCCATAGTCCGCATTCTAGGCCGGAAGCAAAAGCTTTCAGAGGCACTCTGCCTGCATCATTCTTGAAAGGCTTTGTCCACTTTCATTGCCATATCTTGAGTGATGCTGGCCCCCAACATCTCCCATTAGTGGGACTCAGTCCCCTCAAGATCAGGCAATTAGCATCCAGGCCCGTATTGTGTCCATTGCTGGGATAAAAGTACCCCCCCTGCCTTTCTAGATTTGGTACTAGAGTGGATTGTCTTTGGCTACAATGAGAACTACTAAACATTGCCAGCCAAAATTCACAAGATATTCTTTGAGCAGAACACAACTAACAACTAATATTTATTCAAATTACTCCTTTATTTTGTACCTATAAAAGCCCGAGTTTTACCTGAGTCCTCTATTTAGGGAATTGTATTTCAGTACCATCGGTGTGGAGAAAAGTAAATGCTTCCCCTTTTGTTAGAAAGATTACAAATCTCAGCGGGAACCCAGGAGCAGATGCTTTTTCCAGCCTGATCTACAACTCAGTCCGTGCACCAAGTTAAGGCCAAAGTTACCCCCCCTTCTGGAAAACAATAATGGAGTAGAGTTTAGCTCAAGCCCATTATTCTTACAGTTCCTCCCTCAGTACTGCTCAGCCCAAACTCTAGATCCTCCTCCCCTGAGAGCCACTCCCATCTCCTCCGTTATCCAGATGATTTAATGAGTCACCTTCCTTAATGACCCAGCAGAATCCAGTTATCCCTTTTCACACAGGATCAACTCCTGTTAATGACATTTCAGGCAAACAGCCAGCCTGTTGCCAGCAAGGGTCCTGCAATCTCAATGAATGACTCTAAACCAAATGGATACGGAGACCATACCGTATCCATGGTCCTAATGGTCCTGCTCTCCAAAGTCACATTGGCAAGGAAAGAGGCCAGGGACCGAATGGCCTTTTATCCAGGGTAAGTGGAACAACACATAGGTAGGGGAAGCTGACACACGTTGCTGCCTGGGCTATTTTTCGGCTAAACAGAATAGCTCAGTCTACAGGCTGTCTCATGTACCCCCAAGGACTGATGAGGCAGATGAGACTGAATTCTCCTCCTAGGTGGGGAAGGCATTTCGTTTGCAGTGCCATCACCCATGCGATACCCTCTTTCATGGGCCAGTACTGTGCACAAATGTGGAACTCACACAAGAGAAAAATACATTTTTTTCTGGAAGCATTTGGGGGTCCAGCCTGCATCTCCGCAGCTGCTTCTTCCCTCGGCTACTCTTTGGGCCCTCTCTTTCTGCCAGTCGCTCCTGGGATGACAGGCTGCTCCCCAGGAATGATTTGCTGCCAATTCATAGGGAGGCTTTTGCCACCTCCCAGCCTGACTCCGCTCCCCCCCCCCATCACCTTTTCATTTAAACATAAGCTCAGAGCAGCTAGGTGGCTCCGAGCCACCACTGCACATCCCAGACCATCACCAAAGAGAAGACATTCTTCTGCGCAGAACACGCCTCCCACGCCTGCCCCCAGCTTTCCAGGGCTCACCTACCGCTAGCAGAGGGACCAAAGATTGCTCACCAAGCCAAATCAGCACACAGCCACGGGGACTAAATGCCTCCCGACTACAGCCAGGCACAGCAAATGGGCTTGATCATCCCTCACGCCACCACCCCTCCCACAAACAGACCCTCCCGAGTAGGAAAAGAGTCCTCCTCCCTTTGGGACAAGGAGCCGGCCGGCGTCCGAAGTACCAAGCAGATGCCTCCAGGGGGCAGTGTTGCTCCGAACTTCCCAGACGAGCCCCTGGTGAATTCTCAGGCTTTCAGGCTGTTTTTCCCTCCCCCCCCCCAGTGCCAAATGTCAGCCTCTGGAGGAATTAGCCATTGCAAAGCCGGGGAGGAGAGCTTCGACCGCTGCAGAACACGAGTGCCAGGCTCGCTTAGGCAGGGCGTCACACGCCCCAGTTCTCCTCTCCCCATCACTCCAGGCCCTCGTTTGCACCAGGCGAGCCTGGGGGGGCTCGGATCCCCTTGGGGGACGCCTGGTCTCCACCTTTCCAGACAGTCGGTTTGTCCTCCCTGTCCCTCTGCTCCCTTGGCAGCTTGATGTGAATAAAAATAGCATCGACCCACCCGTGCAGCGGATTTGGTCCGCCCCTCCCCCGCCTCAAAAAGGTATTGCACGTTACACTCCCCCCCCCCCCACCGATCCGAGCCAGGGACCCTTCTGCAGCTCTGCCCGCTGTGGGACCGAGAACTGGGTTTTCAATGTACTGCCCTACAGCCATGTTCCGAGGGGCGGCTCCCAACTGCAGGGGCTTCCGCGCGGGACCGGGCAGCTGCGGACTGGACCCCAAGACCTGCAAGCGCCCCAGGTTGATCTTTGCGCTTGAGCGTCCCCTCACCCCGCCCGGAGCGGGACGGGGGGTGCAATTAAAAAAAAAAGGAGGGGCGAGGAGGAGCGCGAGAGCAAACAAGTTTTGCATCTGATCACCGAGGGCAAACTTAGAGCCCAGCGAACCCAGGCTTAATTGAAACCATCTCTGCGCTGGGGGGGGGGCGAGCCTTCCCGCGCGGGGCCCTGCGGAGTCATGGCCAGCAGCATGCAAAAGGCCATGCAGCATGCACAAGGCCGCAGAGCGCGCGCCGCCCCCGGCGGGGTCGCCGGTGCGGAGCGAACGCGCCGCGCAGGGGAGGGGAGCGGAGAGCCGCGCCGCGCCGCGCCACAACAATAGAGCCGCAGCCGCACGGCGCAGGAAATTCCTTCCGGGATGGACAAAGCCGCGGGAGGAGGGTTCCATGGATGGAACGCTGAGACACCGGATTCCGCCAATCAGCGGCCAGCAGCCAGCAGTTTCAAGATGCCCCCTTCTCTCCCCCCCCCCCGCTCTACACAAGAATTGCGGAGACGTTTCCCTACACACGTCTGTGTAACCCTGAGAGTGCTGCTGCGGTAGATTGCGAGCCTCCCCCCCACACACACACCAGCATTGCTCAAGCCCCCGAGCTGCACAAGTGGGAATGTTTGACAGGGCATGGATTTTTCCAACCATTTGGTTTTTGTTTCATTAAAAGAATGGTTTTGCAATGGGGGGGGATCGGGGGAGCCACAAGTTTGGCCATCTCTAGCTTCAGGGGTTATTATATAATAAGCTGTGTTACCCATAGAGTCAGTCTTGGCGAAGGCACCAAACAGCACCGATGACTTTGCTACATCCAAGGACAAAACACACACACCCAACCATGTCTTCGGAACAAAATATGAAAATGACTTGGTAGAAATGTTAAGTCAGAGAAAGTGAGCTCATTCCTTAAACATATTTTAGGGGTATTGTTCCACTGCCTAACAGTTTAAAGAAATGGTAAGACCAACTTTCAAAACAGACTTGGGTTTCAAAACTTACATCATTGCTATTTTGTAGGGTACATCGTTAGGGATCAGCCATGGTTATACATAACCAAAAAGGAACTGGATTGGGAATGGGTGAGGAAGACAAAAGTCCAGTGTATTCTAAACTCACTCTCACCAGCATGACATGTTCTTTAGCCACAGTAGGCATAAAACTTCGTTGTTGTTAAACACATGCCTATATAATCTGTGCATTAACAGACAAGTGAACTTAGTGTGCAACTCACTATTTTCATAATGGGGCATCCTCAGTTCTCCTGTTCTTTATAAATTAATAAAGAGGATTTATTAATTATGCACTTATTGTATCTGCAAGCAGATTGCTTCTTTCTTGCTGCGTCTGTAGGTGCTCCATAAAAACCCTTCATATACTAAAGCTTATTCTTTTTCTGCAAGCTCCAGAACTTCAAGGGCCATATGTTTCCCAAGGAGGAGGAAAAAGAAAACGTTCAGATGATCTCTAACTCAGTCTTCAGTCTAGAAACCAGTTGAAACAAAAGTGTCAAGAGAACTGGACACTTTGGTACATTATTAGTGGCTTGTCTAAAACACTCTAACGTTCCTAAGGCTATATATGCAGCTGCTGTAGTAAACAGGAAACTAGCTGTAGCGTTACAGGCCGTTTTATGCTTACTCTTTTCAGCCCCATTGAAATAGCTAGAGTTTCTGACATGGGTGTAGAAAGTCCATTTAAAAAAAAAAAAAAAAAGGATTTCCCTTTGGAGACCAATCCTTGTATATCCAGATCTTCCACTGAACTTAATTTGCTCCAAGAGGAGTTTTGGGTGAGCAAGAAATGTTATTACCTCCACTATTCCCCACACCAAAAAAAACTCTCACATTTTAAATGGGACAGGCAATTGACCCTTGAAACAGATCAAAATTCTGCGTCATTTGGAATCTCTACTTTAAGACTAAGTCTTTCTAAAAAGATGCTCTCTAGTTTCAACCTCAAAAACATTGTCCTTCAAGGAGCAATTCGTGGGTGAAATGCTATGGCCAGTGTCATACAGGAGACTGGACTAGATGACATTCTAGCCTGAAAACGTATTCTCCTTGCAAGGCCTAAAAGGGGGTAACTGTCCTTTATGATACTTCAAGCACTTCTCCTTTACCTATGCTACATTGATAACATTTTCATCATCTGGACCCATGGGAAAAAGTCCCTCGAAGAATTCCACCAGGATTTCAATAACTTCCACCCCATCAATAACCATCAACCTCAGCCTGGCCAGTCCACATGAAAAATCCACTTCCTGGACACTACAATACAAATAAAGGATGGTCACATTAATACCACTCTATACCAAAAACCAGCTGACCGTAATACATATCTTCATGCCTCCAGCTTCCACCCTGGACACATTACATGATCCATTGTCTACAGCCAAGCCCTAAGATACAACCAGATTTGCTCCGATCCCTCAGACAGAGACAAACACCTACAGGATCTCCATAATACATTCTTAAAACTACAGTACCCACCTGGAGAAGTGAAGAAAAATTGACAGAGCCAGATGAGTACCCAGAAGTCACCTACTACGGGACAGACCTGACAAAGAGAACAATAGAACACTGGCCATCACCTACAGCCCCCAATTAAAATCTCTCCAACACGTCATTAAGGATCTACAACCTATTCTATTAGATGATTCCTCACTCATTCAAGCCATAGGAGGCAGGCCTATCCTTGCTTACAGACAGCCCCCCAACCTGAAGCAGATACTCACCAGCAACTGTTCACCATACAACACGAACACTAACCCAGGAACCTACCCCTGCAACAAACCCTCTTGCCAACTTTACCCACACATCGACTCTAGTGACACTGTCACACATCCTAATCACATCGGCCACACCATCAGGAGCTCATTCACCTGCACGTCTACTAATGTAAGATGTGCCAGCAATGCCCCTCTGCCATGTACCTTGGCCAAACTGGACTTTCATTACACAAAAGAATCAATGGACACAAATCAGACATAAAAAATGGTAACATCCATAAACCAGTCGGAGAGCACTTCAATCACCCAGGACATTCTGTAGTTGACTTGAAAGTTGCCATACTGCTACAAAAACATTTCAAAAATAGACTTCAAAGAGAAACTGCAGACCTGGAACTTATATGCCAATTTGACACTGTCAAACTGGGTCTGAACAGGGACTTGGAATGGTTCTCTCATTACAAGAAGTAATTGTCACTGTTCAGACATTCTCACCTTCTAATCAAGGATTGTGAATAGGCCTCATCTACTGTAACTGAATGGATTTTGCTAACACCTCCCCTCCCCAGTGTTGTTTCTTGCCCCAGATGTACATACATACCCTCTATTTGATTTCTATTCATTGCATCTGACGAAGTAGGTTACAACCCACAAAAGCTCGTGCCTGCAAAAATAAATTGTGTTAGTCTTTAAAGTGCTACAGGACTCTGGTTGTTTTTACAGTATACAGACTAACACGGCTACCCCTCTGGAACTTTT
Organism: Mesoclemmys tuberculata; assembly: GCA_007922155.1. Taxonomy (NCBI): domain Eukaryota; kingdom Metazoa; phylum Chordata; order Testudines; family Chelidae; genus Mesoclemmys; species Mesoclemmys tuberculata. The sequence goes on from ML675643.1 coordinate 2,543,101, forward strand.
CAAGAGGATTATTGCTGATTGTTGCGTTAAGCAGTCACATTCAGGTTACCTTCCTGGTAACAGCTTCCTGGAGCATTTGACTGTAATTTAGGGTGTACTTATTTTTTACATTTCCTTAGTTTTTCTTCTCTGTGGTAGGAATCCCTCATTAAGGCAAGAATCTGGGTTGAAATTGTGGGAAGCAAGTATCCGAAGCCTTTGGGCTACTTTGAAAATCTCAGCCCAGATCTTTAGTCATTTTTAAGACTAAAGTGTAATTTAAAATGTAACATTAGCAATCCATTTACATTTCCCCTGCGTTACTGCGTCTCACATCAGCAGCCATTGCAGGCTAGAGGAGGACTTTGTGGATTTTTTTTCCCCCCTACCAAAGCATCTCTGGTTTGTTTCACAAAAATTACAAATATAAATATTGTAATGTATATTAACAGCTGGTCCTGAAAGTCCCTGAGCAGGTAAATAAGTGAGCTGGAGACATACCACAGTTAAACAGAGGATGGCTGGATGGCTCTAGAGATTAGCAATGAGAGAAGGAATCTTTCACCCCTAGGCCACTGGAGCAAATCCAGTTAAGGTCAGGAGCAGCTAGTTGCTGCCAACCCAAAACTGCCTAGTAGTGGCCTGCTGGAAATGAACAGTTTTTTCCTCAGTTCAGTTCCCAGTGAGCTAGCATTCCTATCAGACACCATCAACAGGAAGCCAAGCTCAGCAGAGAAGCCAAAACGGACTTAGCATGGAATCTGAGCTATCTTCACCCAGAGGTATTTGCCCTCAGATAAAAGTTGAGGCTCCTTGACAGGGCAGTATGAAGATGCCAAGCTTACCTGTCCTGAGGATGAAGACCCTGCCACCTGGGCTGTACCCTTACAAGGGGACCAGATTCCACCTTCGGCCCACAAGCCACACACCCCAGTTAAGATGGATGAAAAGTTTAAATATCAGGTAGATTTCAGCCTCTTCAGACACTGTCTGGAATGGTTTCTGGCAGTGACTTCATTTAAATGCAATCTATGCAGAGTGTTCTCCACTGCTACTGATGTGTGGAAATCTCACAGAGCCGAGAGTATTTTCTTCCTGATAACTGATCTGAGTAAATCCTTATTGAAATAATAGACATTTGGAGCTCAGATTATAGATCCAAGATAACCAAAAACCCCACCACATCCTCCAGATTTCCAACGGAGGAAGCACCGTTAGAATCTGAAAACGGTTTGTTCAAATCCGGTCAGGCTGCAAAGTAAGGGGCTCCCAGATCTCAGTGACTTGCATGAAATTCCATTTATCAGTGGGAGAAAGCATAGAGCCCTGAGCATTTAGCTCTGTATGTGACATTACGTACCCACTAGCCTGCACATCAGTCTAATGTGCAGGGTTCCCCCTCTAACTTAATGCACAGGAAGAGAGCCCTCAACCATCTCACTCACAAATAAAGGAGATGTGGGGAGGGGATTAGAAACAACATGCACAGCTCCGTTTGGTTTTCATTAGGGAAACCGACATTCAGGCAAGCAAGGGAAATTGAAGCAAAGTTCAGGAGTGGCATTTGTCCACTAGGCCTTTCTGAAAGGAAGCCAGAGAGCAGAGCATGGCTAGATGGAAGGCGAGCTGGAGGAATCTGACTGCAGGGAAGGAGTGGATGTTTAAGTCTCCTAGACTCATGTAACTGGAGGACATGTCCCTTTGCTTTTTTGCTTGCTCTTCCTCCCAGTTTCTCTAGCTCATTAGGATCTAGCTCTTACGTTCAAACTTTTAAACCTAGCCACAGCAACCAACCTGAAGTCTTCTTTGAACTACACAGTTCTGCTTCATTATGGCCTGAGGCAGCCAAAGGAGTCTTTCCGTTAACTTTAATGGAAGCTGGATCAGATTCTTTAAAGACACACACACACTTTGCTTCCTGCAAAGCCAATCTACCTGCCCTTGTTCACCCTTACAACAAGGATTCATACCGGAGGAGAAGCATGTGGCCCCTAGTTTTGAGTTGCTATTTTGCAGCAGACAGAGTGCTGTAGATCTGGTCTACACTTACAATCTAGCCCAATGTAGCTATAGCACTCAAGTGTAAAAAACTCACCCCCCAGAGGTAGCAATGCTGACCCAACCCCTGGTTTAGATGCAGCTCGGTCAACAGAAGAATGCTTCTCTCTATGTACCTACCATCATTTACTACAGTGATGGAAACCCCCCGCTGTCACTGTAGTCTGAATCTACACCACAGAATGTTAGCTATGCTGCTATAATCCCTGTAGTATAGACATGGCTTTAGCGTGACTGTGTCTACTATTCAAATTCTTTTTACTGATTAAGGCAACACACAGATTTGTGTTTGTTTTTTTTAAATGCCTTTTCACGTTTGCATTAGAAGTCCATAATGGTTTCTACACCCTAATATTGCGGGGTCAGGGATTGTAGTCGTAATGGTATCACTCAGAGCTTTTACACTTGCTCTTTATAGAAAGGTTAAACAAATGTAGCATAATCCAAGAGAAGAAAAATTCCTACTGTGCAATTTACGGTCCACACAGTAAAACTAAACATGTGCTGAAAGCAAGTGGTAACAAGGTGGTTCACAGCCCTGGGTCCCCTGAAAAGTGTCATAGCAACCCAACTCTATTTCAGGGGGTGACAGATATGAGCAATGGATTGCCAACTGTCTGTAAATTTACGGACAGCCAGTAAAAAAAAAAAAAAAAAAGGTACACTTTTAACACTGTCCGTAAACCCGTAAAGAAATAAAAATGTTTGTGAAATTGAGTAGAAGTAAAACATTGTACTTTGACATTGATTGTCACCATTCAGAATCATTCCTTGTATCACAAAACACCACTGACCATGACTTTATCAATTTCCTGTTTTCTATTATTGCACACACCTAAAGAACCCCCTTGATCAATTAATCGCAGCTAAAATAATTGCGTAATGCCAAATTCCTGTGTGCAGAATATCATGAGTGAGTACACACTTTTGTGACATCATTGCATTGTTCGTGGGTATTTTTAGTAGGGTCAGTAAAAAGTTTGTCGTGTCAGTAAAAAAAACCATCAGCTTCAGATCTTCATGTCAGTAAAAACTAAAATGCAAGGTTGGCAACCCTTAGTCCCACATAGCTTACTATCCACTCCACTGGAATATACGACTTTTATGGCTTAACCCAAGTCTAGGAGGCTGCCTGAAGTCAAGTTGCACCAGATCTCCAGTACCTAGATAATTGCTACTTGATAGCCATTATTTAAACAATTTTTACTGTGAATGTGAGGGGGAAATTAAGCATTATTTTTACCATTGGTCCGGGAAACTCTGCTGGATCAACACAATCATACACACAGCTCTCGGATACATGAGTACAGGCTCCTTACAAATACTTAAGGTTAGATCTAGGCTGGCCTCTGTCATCTGCAGAAGAGTCCAGGCTGACTGATGACTAGGTACGCAGAGCAATTCTTGTGGAATGAGGCAATGAATGAAGCTCACTGAGGGAGGCCATTCAGAAGTCGTGCTTAAGGGTTCAGATCTACTTGTCTGAGGAGTGGAAGAAGTAGACCAAAGCAATAGGGGACAAGGAATGTGCTTTGTGATATGGATGAGAAGACAGCCTGGAAAGGAAGTCACCCTACTGGGGTGCTCTGGGAGGTGAAGGAACGCCAAACAGGAACGGAGATTTGAACAGCCAAAGCCTGTGGGCTCTTGCGACTCTCCAGTGACATCTGCTCCTGCTCTGTGGGTTGGATGACTGGACTAAGCACATTGGCAGGGCCAGTTTTAGGACAAGAGAGAAAATCATTACTTCCTGCCTTGTTAGAGGAGCTATTTCAATATTCTGTACCTTATTCCAAGTGGCAGCCGTTTTCTAGGTCCGTAACGGGCAGAATGCCCTTTGAAGCCATTTGAAATGGGTTCTGAGCTGCTAGCTGGGGCAGTTCTTGACAGGCACCTCAGAGATATGGAAGAAAAACAGATAGCTCTGTCCTCAAAGGTGATGGAAGCAAGAGTAGGTCAGGGCTCCCTCCCCAAACAATGCCACAGAAAGGACCTATGAGCCTGGGGAAATCTGAATGATCTGAAAGAGAGAAGGTTCTATTGCACCGATTCATCATTGGGCAAGTGCATCTACGTGATGGTTAACATAACTCCTCACCCCACCCCTCTCTCTGGGGTGTAAGAGCAGTTTTCTCCCACCCCACCTGTATTTGGATCTCCAGGGAGCTTTTGGAACATGCAGCTGCCAAACTGTAAAGGTTCACATAGTTCAAGATCAGACCCGCTGAAGAACACGTGGGTGACAAAAATGCAGCTTGGACTCTTTAAGGATGAACGTTAAGCACACATTTCTACTGCACTTGTAATGGAGACTGCAGTTGGGTTTTTCGCACTGCAAAGAGATGTCGTTTCATAATTTTACCATAAACTGCAGGTCATAAAGTGTCTCAAATAAAACAGCAGAGCAGAGACTTGGATCACATGTCCAAATAAATCACTCCATGGAAGCCCACATGCAGGCGGAGACAGCAATAAATGCTTCCTTGTGCCTTTTTAAATATAACCTTGTTTTGCCATGGCCTCCTTACATCCAACAAATCTTCAGAAAAATCTGAAAAGCAGTGCCGAAACAAGAGCAGCAGATATTGAACTTATTACTGCTGTATCCAAAAGGGTAACCACTACCTTTTGTGCTCTGCCCATTTGCTCATTTCTCACCCACCCCCTTTTGAAAAGATCTGATCAGTTTCACTCTTGCTTGCTCGCTTATTTGTCCTGTTTTCATCCCCTTTCCCCTGGCTTCACCTTGTAGCATTTAATGGGGGACACCACTGGTAGTGATAAAACAGCTGTTCCTGAAAATTTATGGAGTTATCAGTAAATAGCTCCTGGAGGTGAAGTGGCCATTGAGGTATAAGTGGGAGCTGTTTATTTAGTCAAACTCCTATAATAGCACTATAGGATTTCTTCCCAAGAAATATTTGGGATTTCCTCAGGATTTCTTCCCAAGAAATGTTTGGGATAGTGAACTTTGAAAAGTCACAAGAATGGTCATCATCTGCTTGGGGATTTTCAGAGAGAAGTCTGATTTCTAGCCTGGTCCAGGCAAGTATGAACATTCGGCCCCAGTTTAAACATCTAGAGAAGAAGGACAGGGTGTACTTTTCCTATTGTCCAGAATTTGGAAGATTCAGTTTTTGGAATGAATGGAAACTTCATGGAAAAGTGGGAAAGGAAGGGTTAAGTAGGGTATTTGGGAGGGCTGGACTGAGCACAGATAGGCCAAATCATTTGAATTCACATCATGATTGCGGTGAGGGGACTAGAGCCATCGAGTTATTGCAGCTCATATCCAAAAAGGGGTTGTTTTTGTTTCAGCAAGAACAGTCTTGGGAAGTCCTCTTCTAAAACCTGGAGATCCTTGCATATGACTCGAAGGGTTCTCCACCTCCACAGGGTAGATCATGAGAAATAAGCAACATGAAACCTACATCATTCTTGCACTGCTTCATGACTAAGGCATGGATGTTACTCAAAGCAGCTCATGTTTTGATGGGTTTGCCCCAGATGAATGCCCAAAAGCATGGAATAGCCAACCCTTAGCTGAACATCTTGGTTTGCAAAATTAAACTAAAAACCTTGCAAGACCAGGTTCTTCCTTGAGCAATTTTAGCATGCCCACTGAATGCATACACCTGCACACTCAAAAAGCCCACTTGTAGTTTAGCTGACTGTTGACAGTGTGTAATTCATTAGGTATTGCTGTCTTTTCAGAAGCAGTTTTATTTCACATCCAGATCAGCTATTGTGTCTTCCTCGTTTATTAGGTTTTTTTAATGTATGATTTAACATTTGCAGATCTCTCACTCGCTCCTTCAAAGTAGGAGCAATAGAGACCTGTGAATACCCTGGAGATTTCTGAGTGACCAGAATCCGACAGTTCTCCAAACTCATAAGTTTTAGATGTACGCTATGGTTCAGTATTAACCTCTCATTGCTACTGTACATAAGGAGACACTGTTGCCTTTCAATGGCAAGATCCTTTCTAGGGAACAGTATCCATCAATATTCTGTAAGATAACATCTAGATTTCATCCCACCTCATTCTCAAACCTCCATTGCCTTGTCACCTACCACATGCAGGTCTCTAAGGCTCTATCATTCTGACGACATTTAATACATCAAAAGCTCTTGTTTAAACTCTTGTCTAGCAACATTTCCTTGTATAGCAGGTCTATCTCTGAAGGGCAGGTAGTTCCATACTGTTGGTCTTTTCACACCATGCTGCCACCACATGGCATCTAGAAGACAGGAACGGTGGGTGCTCATTATTAGAACAATTGAGCTCTCTAGCAAGTAAAGTAGAAGTGCCACCACTAGGTGGATCTCTTGTAATAACAGAGCATTGCACTGGTAAACAATAGCTGCTCCACTTGATAGAATAGCACCATAAGCTAAACTGCCACACAACAGCCTTGAGTTTGAAAGGAGTTCCATCAAACCTGGAGTCCATTCTGTAGGAGGTAGGAAGGGGGGTGCATGCAATGACCATTCTGATGTTACAAAACCCTTGATCCTGTTCTCCAAAGTTTCCCCCTCTCTACAATCTGTTTGCTTGTCACGCTTGAAGCGTCTGGGAGAGAAACACCGATGTCATCAGGAATAGTTGGCAAACAAGCTCCTTATCAATGGAGATACCCTTGCACTGAATAGTACCCATACCCATGACTACTTGTGGAGTAAGGGCGAGTGTGAATAACGGTATTGCAGTTCAGCCTAATGAAAGGGTGGCTGACATCCCCCCAGGCTGGCTGTGGTTGCCTGGTGTGTCTAGATAAAGGAAGGGCTCACCAAGCAATATTCAGGCTGAATCTAATCAACGGCCAGCGCAAGCACAGAAGAGGAGTCTGGAGGGAATGGAAAAGTGAACTTTGCCGCCAAAGTTTTGTTTCATTCCCTTCCTTTTCCCCCAGCTCCACCCAAGAGTCTGTCTGCAGCTGACACTGCAATTCACTTCTGCCACTTCAAAGAGAAACCCAGGGCACCAGGTCTCCGGGCCCAAGGCAATTGACTCAGATTTGGGGTGAGAAGTAACAGCCTAGTTATTGGAGCCCATGCTCCAGCCCCCTTCTCCCCCCCATCACTGGGTTTCAGGGTCCAGGCTCCCGAGGTTAATGCTGCTATTGTTAGCCCCCCAATCTTAAGTCAATTGCCCCAGGCTCTGAGACGTGGTGCCCCCCGGTGGTTTCTCTTTGCCGCGTGTATGTACACACACGCACAGCTTGCCACAGTTTCGAAATGGACATTCTGTGTCTGGGCTGATTGCAAGGAGGGGAGAGTGGAAGGAAAGGGTTGGAATAAACGATCGTCTCCTCAGCTTCAGTCAATGCCTGCCCTCCTCGCCCACTCTTCCCCTGGCCTGTCCCTCCAACCCTGCTTCCCTTCTGTGGCCCCTCTCCCGTCACTCTGATCCCCTTCTCCACGCCCACTCACCCACCAAAAACTCCCAAACCCTGGCACTCACATGCCATTTGCTGCCATCACATTGTTGACGTTGCTCCTGTGTTCTACCTCTTCTGCCACCCTCGTCTTGTCTCTTTAAATTCAGCTCTTCAGGACAGGGACTCAGACCCTGTTTGTATAAGGCCTGGCACAATGGAGCCCCACGTCTGGGGGGTCCTTACGCACTACAGTAATAAACAGGATTAACAACAACAGGCACTGGAGGTCAGGCCGCTTTCATTTTTACAAGGTAATTTACCTTGTTGCAAAAACCTAGTGAAAACAAGGCACTATCGTTTTGCTGCAATACAGCCTAGGCTGGGTGTGGGGTGGAAGGGTTTTGTTGACCTCACCGAGCTACCTTGCAGTAGGAACTGCCTCCGCTGGGGGCATGTCTACACGTACGGCTGCCGCTGGTGTCTGGTGAAGACGCCCAACGCTGACGGGAGAGAGCTCTCCTGTCAGCATAAGAAACGCACCTCAGCAGAACGGCAGAAGCCATGTCGGCGGGAAAATGCATTAAACTGCAACAGCCCCAGGAGACAGCACACTTCCCCCGTTAGCATTATTCCAGCCCTGTTCTGTGACCATTTTACCAGCCACGCACAGGTGCAAACCACAGAAGTGTACGGTGGGTCTCCGGTGCCCGGGGGCCAATACTTGTATTTGCGCCTCCCCCTGTTGGAAGGGGGGGGGATGATCTGAGGGTCCGTTTCCTGCTCTCCCCACTTCTCCCCTGCCCCGTTACGGGGGCGACGGGTGCAGCTAGAGCAGGAGTGACATGGGCGGATGCCCCCAGGCCACCCAGCAGTGGGGAGGGCAGGGGTGTGACAGGCTCTGGTCCCTGTGGCTCCCTCCTTGCGCCCAGCACAGGGATGTAGGGGCTGGGAGGACATTTGCTCTCCCTGCAGTGGGAGCCCTTGGTTGCCGGCAGGCCTGAGCTGGACTCAGCTGCCAGGGATCTCAAAGTCCAGTGGCCCCTGGCCACCTGCGACAGCAGGGGGCGGCTCCCCCAAGAAGGGCCCGGCTGGCAACCCCAACAGGCCAGCACCTGGGTACATGGCTCCCTCCCACCCCCTCAGTATGCCATTGGCGTACCATGAACACAAACAGAGTTCACTTTCACAGTGACGACGTAGAGACAGGCCCACGCCATGTAACTCAGATCTTGATGTGCAATTCCCCTGTGCTGGAGGATATTTGGATCTGTAGTTCACATTCAGACCCACAAGGCATCCGAGGATCGGGTTTAAGATAAAGAATAGTCGTTTTAAAAATAAATACTCTTAGTTTCTCAAGCCATTGTAAGAGAATGACGAGCTTTCCACCACGTCTGCCGTTCGCTCAGCGCAGACAGAGAAAACAGACTGATCAGTTTCACCCCTTGCTTCTCAGGGCTGCAGTGGAGCGTCTGAACCCAAACCAAAATCTGGTTTTATATCGAAAGATTTGAAGACAAAAATCAGGAGGGTTGTTTGTAAAAAGAGGGTCTAAGTGAAGGATCCTTTTGATGAAACTGCCAAGTAGCAAAGCAAGATTTAAGGGGAAAAAAAGGAGAACCGTTTTTCATGAGCTATTCCTATCCTTCGGTTTGTAACCAACCCTTAGGAGCAGATGGTGTGTTTAGTACTGTCCTCTGTTTCAGTTACAAAGCCACATTTTGCTACCTATGCACCTAATGGTTGAGGCAATTATGCCCTCTGTGCAGAAGGGAGTGAATGCCCACATCCCCCATTTACAGAGAAGGAAGGCAGTCTCCTTGCTAAAATGCTGCATTACATAGCCATCGCCAGTTATAAATGCAGTTCTGCTCTGAAAAGTGCATTCAGAAATACACTGTGGGGTTACATGTTTGTCAGTCCCCAGCGACTCACAGCTGAAATTTATCAGCAGTATTTAAAGACACACAAAAAAATGCTATTTCCTTAGCTGCCAGCCCCACAAACTCACTCCGGGCTCAGAGTCAGAGTCAAGCCGGGCTCTTTCTGTCCCGTACATCGCCAGCGAAAATTCTGCGGAACAGGGTTAGACTGGTGCATGAGAGCAGAACTTGAGCATCATCAGAAATGTCAGCCGAGTTTCAACTGCAGAGGTAAGCCAAGATAGGATCCACCTCATTCTTCCACAACTGCAGGGAACCTGCTGTGCTAATGGGCCCAAAACCCCTTATTTGTCACCAGCAGCACAGAGACCGTTACCCACAGGAAGCTTGTCGAGTTTTCCTTTTATGGGAGGGTTTGCTAAAACTAAGCCAAGTTCCTTCTAATTCCCATGGAAGGGTTTCATAATTCCCCTCCGAAACCAACTCCTGAGCTCAGGTGGAGGACCAAAGACACACTTGGCGCTCAGCTCCCCAGTAGTCGATTTATCAGGAGCACGTCCCTTTGAGAGAGTCCGACCGCAGGATTTGTGAGAAGGGGTGAAATGAAGAGTCCTCTCTCCTGTGCTTGTCCAATGGGCTGGAGTAAAGGGCGTGGTGTCAGTCACAGAGCTGTCCCAGGCGAGCCTTGCCCTGAGGCACCAAATCCTTAGGCCTGAGTCAGACATTTGGAGCCAGAGCACCAGCACAACACAAGCAAAACTGAACGTGGGAGCTCGCCAGCCCTTCTTCCGCGCTCAGTAATGGCGGGGGTGGGGTGGGTGGCCATACAGGGAATACAAGCCGCATAAAGGCCTGTTGGCCCTGGTTAGGGGAGCGCAGCCAGTTAGCCAACCCTTTAAAACACAATTACCCTCATCCACACTAAGAGCAAAGTCATGCCAGTCAACACGTTTTCTAACGCACCGGTTTTCCCTAGCTAGCTGACCTGGCCACAAACTCTTCTCACCAGCCCAATCCCACCGCACGCCCCGTGCCCGCATCACCACTGCACCTTGTTTTCATTAACTAGATACAGCCCTTGAAAGTGACCGACAGGAGAAAAACCCTTATATCCAGAAAGCTTAAAAGGTAGCTTCGAGCGGCCATGCGTGTGGCTCAAACAGGGAACGTGTTGACGATGCCCCCAAACAGAGCTTGCGAGTCGGCAGCGTGGTTGCCTCAGGGTCAGGTCCAGCTGTCAGGCCCAGCTCACATTGGCAGAGACAGTTTGCTGTGTGTATTTGGTCTATTCGCTGGGTCCATTTCCTGGTTCCTTACAAGAGAAAAGAGTCCCGAGAGTAAAGCACTGGACTAGGATCCCAGGAGACCTGTATTCAGCTTCCTGCTCTGCCACAGAGGCGCTGTGCATCCTTGGGCAAGTCACTTAAGGTATGTTTACACCGCAGCTCGGAGAGCGTCTCCCCACCCTGGTGGACAGATTCACACTAAGAGGGCTTGAGCGAGCGCTAAGAATAGCGAAAAAGACATCGCAACTCGGGCTGGAGCTTGGGTGGGCTCAAGAACCCAAGACACAGCGTCTCTCCTGATACTTTTAGCAGGCTACAGAACTAGTTGGTCAGCCCAGGCCTCCCAGCTGCAGCGTAGTCGATAGAGCTTTAGCCTCTCCATGCTTCCGTTTTTGCTTGGGGAAGTAGGAATGATCCCATCTACCTCACTACAGCCAGGAGAGGCTTAGTTAACTCATTTTTCTGAAGTGCTTTGAGCTCCGTGGATGGGAGGCTGCGTGGCACAGAATGGAGAAATGACAAAGTTCAGGACAGGCACCTGATTACACCTAGAGTAGAATGGAGACCTGAGTGTCTTGGGGAGGTTTTAGGGGGTTCTTCACCCTCATACAGCTCTTAGCTACTATAGCGACAGATGCCACCGAAATGCCTTTGGAGACAGAAGCCTGCCACAGTATTCCCCAGCTTCTGTGCTCTTATTATGGGACTTTCATCCAGGGAAACTGTTGCTTTAAGGGAGGTTTCCCCTCGTTTATTTACTAGTGCAATGCACTGGGGAATGGATGCTTTGGCCTGAAAACTAGGAATTGTGTAGTTGAGAAATAAGTGTATGGTTCAGTGTCAGCAACGGTACTGTGTCCCAATTAGCCATGACTGTTCTGTTCCAAAAGAACGGCCAGTGCTTATTCACAGCTCTATTCCTGCCGCTGCCTTCCCATGGAGGTTTCCTACAGGAGCCATCCAGATCTCTAGGGGCAGATCCACAGTGGAACATTTACAGCAGTTGGAAGAGCTGGATTTACTGTCTGGAAAACAACATTGTTTTTATGCATCAGAACCAAGTTAGTGTTTTGAGCAGCGATGGCCCTGGAGAGTCAAGTCCTCTCGCCAAGGCACAGGTAGAACATGGACAGCAGCAGTGCAAGCTTCAGTGAGCTGCCCTCCACCCCAAAGATGCCTCTCTCCTGCCAAGGGGAGAGCCAGCTGTTCAGAAGCAGCCGCCACAAGCCAAACTAAGTCAGATGTAAAAGCTGGAGACACATCGACCCAAGCTGGAATCACTAGGGTGAATGGACACTAGGACGCCGGCCAGATCTGGATTAGTTACCCAGGGGTGACAAGCTCCATAATTGTGTAATCAACAGCATAAATCCAGTTTTATTCCGACAGCCTGGCACAGGGCTAGAGAGGCAGCTCAGGTTATCGGCTAGGGTGCTGGATGGGAACTCCTCTGACCTGCTGGGTCATCTTGGGCAAGTCACTTCCCCTCTCCACGCCCGTTTCCTCCCCCACCACTGGTCTAGCCTGTCTATTCCAGGCACACGTACACACCTGACTGCAGCACGTGTAGGGCTACACATGCCAGCTTGCTGAAGATCACAGGGTACTTGCTAGCTGCCCAAGTACAAGCCTGCTTGTGAACCTGGATCACATATTCAGGTGGCTAGCCTAGCTCGCTAACAAGAGCCGCAAAGCCGGCTCCGGTACGCTTACCCGTGCTACCATCAGAGAACCTGTGAACTCTCCAGGGCGCAGACGGTCTTACTACGTGTTAGTACAGCCCCTGGCACAATAGGGCTCTGATCTCCATCGGGAAAAGACCATACTTCTGCTCCTAGATACAGTGGAGGCCACACGCCGACCCCTCCCCCCCAGTTTCCAGCTTGGAATCGGCTCAGAGGGGAAGATGAGAATGTGCTTTCCCTAGAAGCTGGGTGAAGGCACGGTGCTGCGCCATTTCATTATTTCTCCCTTTGCCTCATCACAGCCCCTTAAAGCAGCTTCCAAGGGCTTGGGAAGGCTTGGAGACTGCGCTGCCAGCAAGGATGTTATCTGACGTGGACACTCCCGGTTCTACTGATATGGTAATCAGGAGACTCGTTAGTGCTGTGACTCACCTAGGACTTGGAGCAAATCTAACCCGATTCTCCCTCCCTCTCTCTCTCTCAAAAAAAAAAAGTCCCTAACCCTGAAGCCTCCTCTACTCAAAGAGTAACAATCCTCCCTCAACCCAGTCCCTAGCCTGGGGGCAGCGAGCATCCTTTGTGATTCCACCTTGAAAGCCCACTGCTGTGCACCTCCTCACCTATGCAGCCAGGAGGGAAGGAATTCTGATGCATTCTGTTCCATGCCATAGACCCTAAAAATCCATCCTCCGGAGCAAGAGAAGCCAACACACCGCTTGCTGGGACAGCAGTATTGCTGTTCCTTTGGACCCACTCCCAGGCAGACTGGAATAGGAGTCCAAGAGGAAGAAGCCGTCACTGGAAGAGGAGGAGAGCTGCTTTCCGGCTGGGGGAGCGCCCAAATCAACGCTTTGGATGAAGGGAGAACAGCCTCCGTTAGAACAGGAAACGTGGGGATCGCAATTCTCCCAGCTTTGCCACCACCCCGAATAGTCTTGAGAACAAGGGTGATCAGAGACCTGCTCCAGTGCCTTTGCCACCAGGAGATCTGAGCCCAATCCTAGCTGTCTGTGGGCCTTGGGCAAGTCCTGGTGCCTCAGTTCCCTGTCCATCAAGTGGGGATACTCTTTCCTTTCTCCCACCTTTCGTCTTATCTAGTTAACCAGCAAGTTCTGTAGGGAGGGACCCTCTCTTACCGTGTATACACATGGCCCCTAGCACAATAGGATCCTGGTCCAGAACCTCTAGGTGTTACTGTAAGCCAAGTAGCAATAATATACCGCGCACCGTTGGGCACATCCAAACTCAGTGCCTCAGCAGATTTCTAATATCATCCGCCTCACCTGGAGACTGCAAGGCTTAAATCACATCAAGATCCTTGGATAAGGAGCCCTGTATCATTACAGAGGGCCACCAGTACACATCTGTCTGCCTTACCTGCATGCTGGCTCTCTGAGGAGCTCGCAGGAGTTTAGCTCCCCCAGCACCCCACAGCCAACTGCATTTTCTGCTGGCTGTCTTCTTCTGCAGCATCTTGCTCAGACGTTTGCAGCCGGATAACCTGCAGACAAAGGTTGCCGGGAATTAGCAAATCGGGCATCATTTGTATTATTTATAAGACGGTACCAGCTAGAGACCTCAACCCAGGTTGGGGGCCCACTGTGGTCAGCACCATAAAGACACATGAAGAGAGATTTCCTGTACCTAAGAGCTTACTTCAAGTGAGACGGTTGACCGGTCACCTCATAACTCTGAGGTTCTCTGAATAACATAGTCAAAAGGTGCTGCTAACGGTAGCATAGACGTGCCATTGAACTATACACTGCACATAACATAGGCTAAGTGACTTGCCCATGGTCACCGAGTGATTGACCCAGCTAGAATCCAGATCTCCCAGTTCTCCTCCTCTAATCATCATCTACCTTATTGCAACTAGTTCTTTTTCTGTGCATCACTGGCAGCGTGGAGTTACGGGATAGTCATAGGAAGCAGAAATAGATCACACGACCTGTTTGGCTAAGCATGACACTTCGGTCAGGTTTACAGTGCAGGTCTCCAGAGCTATACATATTGCGTTTGCTCTGTGCAAACACTCCTCCAGTTAAATTCACTAGAACCCCTGCAGAACAGAGACATAAGAAGGGTGCAAACAGCCTTAGGTTTGTGAAGCGCTCAGATACCACAGCAACTGGTAGCATAAAAATGCCTTGTCAGCAGGTTTCATTCCCCCACCTGCTCTAAAAGCAGAGTCCACACAACAGGTGAGGCCTAAAATCATCCCCATCCAGAGTTTGGCTTTATTAACTAACAAAACAGCAAGAAAGCTTCCAGCACATCTTCTCTGTGGGTTTGGCTGGTCAGGTCCCTCTCTTGGGACACAGCCCATATCCTAAATCCTCTCTCTGGCTCCTCAAAGAGTCTTAGGGCAGGTGTACACCTAAAATACAGCTGTGCCGCTGGAGCACTTCAGCTCAGTCTTTCAGCACAGTTGATCTGCATTCATGAGAGGCGGTCTCTCTGCCAATGGGAGAAGTCCTCCCATCGATATAGCGCTGAGGGTTGGCGGTTGGTTTAACTGCGTCCGCTTGGCGTGTGGACTTTTCGCACCCCTGAGCGATGTAGTTATACCGAAGTTTGTAGTGTAGACCAGAGCTGTTAGCGGAATCCACTTAACCCTTTCCCATGTGGAACATCTCATGCTGACAGAGTGGGGGCTTTTCAGGCAAACACTGAAAGCTTGTTGCAAGTCTATAAATAAGCTAAGCAAACAGTCCAACCAAGTTGCAGCTTCATATGAACAGTCACAGCACATTTTACAGTATTCGCTCAGCTTTTAGCTTGAATTACTACCCATACACCATGCCCCCAGCCCAGATCTGAACACTCAGATCCAGGGAAAGTTTAGATCTGGATCCAAACTTTATGCCTCATCCCACTTCTAGATGAAATCTAACCCTTCCAATTTACTCTAGTAGCACACTATGTCTGCGTGAAACCTGTGTACCCTTCCCACTAGAACTGTATGTCTAAAAGTAAATGGATTTTTAAGAGCAAGTTGCATTTGAAAGGAATGCCTGGGAAAAGGTAGGGGGATAGGACTTCCCCAGGCAACAAAAAATATTGCTTAAAAACGCTGCTACCAGGCTAGTCCAAGGACATTGTGTGGAAGATGCTATACAGGACGATATTTGTTATGCTGTACATATGGTCTGTGATGCTGCGTACATGAGGAACACCAGTTCAGGAGCTCCCCATGCAAAGGCCTGATCTCTAACCCAAAGCAGTTCTGCTATTCCCCAGAATCTCACTTCCAGCTCCACACCACGCTGCGCCCTCCCCTCCCCATCGTTTAGATGATCTCAGTAAAGCAGAGACACCCTCAGTCCCCTGCTGGGTTAGCTTCCTGTATACCAATAAATCACAGCTGATTTGACTGCTGTGACAAAGAACTACTGTTTCCATTAAAGAAGGGGGGGAGGAGGAGAAATTAAACCACTTAAACCAATGTACTTTTCATAGGTCTTTGGAAAATGTGAGTCGTGAAAGCCCTGCATTCCATCCAACAGGCAGACAAAAGGTACTCTGCAGTGTCATAAGAGGACCCAACCCCCAGGCGGACTGAGTAGGGGACTAGCAAGCCATATAAAATAAAATCAAGGGTGCGTGTGGGGAAGAAATCAATGAGCCAGGAATAAACATTTGAAGTTAAAAAGGAGGGATTCTACATCACAGAGTAGCTAGGAGGGTTCATCCACCCATGCTTGTGTAGGAGGTGGCAATGCTACCTGTCGAGTACTAGAGAAATACCCCTAAAAGGCGCATGACTTGCAAGGTTCTGATCTCAGCACCAATACGAACTCTTCGAGGAGACACCGCTCACAGACTTAAGTGAAGCCAGTATAGATGCTACAGGAGCTAAGGTCAGAGGCTAAATGCTATGAGACAGCCATCTGACCACACCTATTGCAGGTAATAGCTCAGCAAGGATACCAGTCGTAGAAACTTTCTTTTAGCATAAATGCAGCCATTACAGAATTGATTGGGGGGGGGGAAGGAGGGAGGGAAGGGTGGAGGAGATAAAGAGGACACACTCTTGTACGTGAGCATTTGTTCTGGTATTCAGTATACAGCTATTATGCAATTCTTTACCAAGAGAAGGAGCATTGCCTGTCCCTTTGTGAGGCCACATTCTTTGGTTTTTCAGCTAGCAGTAGATCGTACAGAACGTTCAAGACACTTGCTAACTTTCTAGAACTACGGTAGTTGCAGCAGCAGCCCCTCTATAGCACCATCACGACGGTGGGGCAGCCAGGCTAAAGTGCAGTGAGTGGCACAGAGAGTCACAACCGCCACTTCGTCAAGGGAGTGACGTTCTTGCGGTTCGCACACAAATCCACACTCATGGAGCCACACTAGAGAAGGGGCAGAAGTTGTGTTCACACAACTGACTGAGATTCACTTTCCTATTCCAAACGGAGCCCAGGAGTGAGGAAGGAAATGGGTAAAAGGAACCTCTTCCTTCTCCAACAGCATTAAGTGAACAGGCAGGGATGGAATTTGCCGCAGCAGCGCTTATGAGAGGAGAACACCACTGAAGGGTTTTTTTGGTTTGGTTGGTTTTTTGCCCCATCTCTGCTGCTCCAGCTCCTCCCCACTTCTGCTGTAGCATTTCCTGTGATTTTGTGACTGTTATAGAAAACAAAGCCTCTTTCAGGGGCAGCAGCGCATATAAAGAAGGAACAAGAGCAAGAGGAACGCACACAGCAAAGGGCAACATTAGAAAGATTTTTACAGTTCAGAAATATTGGCTCAAATGCAAGCGTGTGCGTATATTGGCCGTTATTCAGAACACAAGGCAGGAGTCCAGAAGTGAATGTTTGCCTAGGGCCCAGTGATGGATCTGTCTGTCCCTGCATAAGGCAGAGGAGAAGCTGGACCTCTGTCTATGCTCGCACTTGTGCCAGCAAAATTTTGTCGCTCGGGTGTAAAAAAAAAAAAAAAAAAAAACCCACACCCCGATCAACATAAGTTTTGCCACCATAAGAGCTTGTGTGGACAGCACTATGTTGGCGGGAGGGCATCTTCACCAACACAACTACCACTGCTTGTTCAGGTGGTTTTATTGTGTCGGCAGGAGAGCTCTCTCCTGTCGACGGAACTCGGCTGTCACAGATGGTCTTGCAGCATAATACCTGTACCGCTACAGCTGTGCCACTGTTAGTTTTAAATGTGGACTAGCCCTTAGTTGAAGGCTCCTAGCAACGGACAAAGATACAGAGGTCTTATGTGGATAAGACCCCAGATGTTTGGCAGCTAATCTGGAGCCAGCTGATTCTACACAGCATTAGGTATAGTAACATATTCATCTCTTCCTTTCCTCCCTTATGGAAAAGGGCCTATAGAATTTAACAGGGCTGGAACAGGGAGTTCTATAGAAATGACTTGACAGCTACAGAAATTGATGGAGAATGCTGCCCTTTCCGTAGGATGACTGGAGCAGGCTGTGATGTGCCATTCTGTCAGATGGTCCAAAAGCCTAAAGAAAAGTCAGTTTTCTAGGGCACTTTTGCATGACCCCCACCTCCCCACCCCCTTGTAGGAAAGAGCAAGGACAGGACTTTTCCCCATTAATGATTAGCTGGGATGAAAGATCAGTGAGCAAGTCCCACCAATGAATCCCAGTGGGAACAACCTGGTGACAAGCCCAGCTCCCTCCCACAACTTCTGGGCTCCCCCCTAGTGCCCATTCCCTGGGCTCCACCTTTCGGAACAGCCTCTAGCTAGTAGTGGTTCAGTTCACGTGATGCCCCCAAGGCCCTTGTTGCTCACCTTCCCCATCCCCACAGCTTCTTTCTGAGGGTGAGATGCTGCTCCATTACTCAGCCCTTTCTGCGGCCCATTTGTCTGTCTTCCTCCCTGCAAGTTGCTCCAGTGCTTGATTTTGCTGCTATTCAGAGATTTCCCCAAGCAGCAATGGTATGATTCTTTTTGGTGCCACTGTGGGGCCACCTGGTTGTGAGCAGCAGATGTGGGAGTGGCCAGACTCTTGCCCACTTCCCTCTGCAGCTGTGGAAAGGCAGGATCAGCAGAGGCACTGGAGCTCTGGCTGCAAACTCGGTAAAACAGCTCTGCATGGGTTCAGGTTTGCAAAATCTCTTCACAGCCAGAAGGGCTGGAAACATTTTCACACAGAGAAGCTTGAAAATGCTGCAGAAACAGAGAGCTGATTCCCTGCCTCCCAAAGTCTCCAGGGCTCGCCAGGGAAGCCCAGGAGCAAATCGGGGAGCTTTTCCCAAGCTCAACCCTGTTGCTATTGCCCCACAATACTGCTTCAGTGCAGGCCGCACTGTTCTCCGGCTGCCTCTCTCCCAGAGCCTGAGGGCTGAGCATTTCATGGGGGTGGGAGAGGGAATCTCTCTTCTCCTGTCACGATCTCCCTGACTACTACCACCTGAGGTAGCAACTGTACTGGGTCTCCATTGCTAACCCACATCCCTGCTAAGTCTCGTATGGAGTTACAACATTGACACCTCAGCAAGAGCCATTTCACAACAAGAATCAGCAATGAAAGGGCTAGAGTAATTGTTCTGAGGATATGCACTACGTTCCTCCCACTGTCCCACAGTCCCCTGCTCTCCTCTTCTGCCAGGAACACGGGAATCCAGCTCCCAGGTCCTTTTGTTTGTGCAGGACATCTTCCAGTGACCTGGCTTCTTCCATGTATCACTCCTTTAGAAGGAGGTGGAGAGAGCACTGAAACCAGACAGTCAAACAAAATCAATAGAAGAAGGAGGTTATGCCAGGTACCAAAGAGGAGGAAGAGGGAAACATTTGCAGAGTTCAGTAAGAGACCCACTGAAGGAAAGTCAAAATGGAGAATTCAGTTAAGCAGCAGCAAGAAGAAGAGCAGAAAGTCTTTCCATTAAAGGTGCAAGATACTTATGGGGCCATTAAACAGGGCCTTGAATAGAAGCGAGTCAGGACAAGCAGCAGAGGGGACAAACACTGCAGAAAAATGCAAACAAGCAGTCTGTCACACAAAGGAGGGCGAGTTAAGGGGACCAGGTCCTGAGGGACTTTTTTGGAGGGAGGAAAGAGACAGGAACTTGGGATCACATCAGAAAGAGAATAAGAAAGTTGGGCTCCCTCCACACTGGGGTTGGAAGCTGCCACGTGTTTAAGTATGGTGGTTAAGAGTTCTAGCATAACAGGATTCCCCCAGTTGAACCCTATGCCAATTTCATTAACTTGGGAAGTGCCCAGATCCTAGGGGGATGGGTGCCAGTACAAAACCTGACAGAAACAGAGAAGACTATCTATGGTAACCAGTACATGACTTGATCTAATAAGTGACTACATTATAAACCAGTTATAGAGGACTAACCATAAGAAGAAGGTGAACTACAGACAACCCCCTACACAGAAAGTCCTGGATACGATGCCCCTCACCCCTTAGCACCTTATTCATTAGCACATCTGCATTGCACTTTAGATAAGACAGCAGTGCTTTCCACATCACACACATTCCTCAGTGCTGTTGCAATTCTTAAGAGACTTTTCCACCATGTAAATAACCACCATCTTTTGAGAGTTGGGAAAACAAACCATTTTCCCACCTTCTCAGGATCCGTCTCTTGACACCACCCTGAACAGCTGTAATTCTTTTTTTCCATAGAGATTTTGCAGCCCTGCCTGTTGCAGAAAAAGCCAGAGAGCAAATTGGAGTTCCCATTCCCCATATGAGGCTCTGCATGATCGCAGAGATCGGCCCATGTGCAGCCCATCGTACGATCCAGCCCATCGTTCTAGGCCAGCTGGTAACTTTTGTACAGTTACTGTAGAACATCCAATCAAGAGAGCCAAATATTAGGACGCTACCAAGAAATGAGCCTCAAACAGCAGCCCACAATTCCCATAACCCCACCACGCTGCTTGTGCTGTAGACCACATTTGTAGCAGTCCAGTAAGTTCGGTGTCTGACATTAAGTTGTTGCAATTCCATTTTAGATCTGCTAGCACATCTTGTTAGCTAGTTCAGTTTAGATAGCCTGGCTTTACATTAACGCCATTACAAAACAAAACAACTTGGTATACATAACTTAGGGAGATGGTTTTAAACATGTGCTCACTACAGCCACATTTAAATCTGTTCAACCAGCATGCATATGTTCCCAGTCTAGACAGGATTTAGAGTTACCAAGTAGGAAGGCACCTGGGCTATTAGAGCTGAGACTCCAGAAGTCAGTAGCAAAGAATAGAATAAGACTAGTGAGGGACAAACCTCCAAAGTAGAGGATCAAAAGGTCCTTTGATCTAGAAACCAGGCTGGAAATCTGATGAGAACACACACACACAGTATTTTGATGCAGTCTTTCCTGGACAAATCCAAGAGGTGCCAAGATACATAGAAATAAAGCTTAGACTGACAGTAAGGAACATAAGCCTAACAATTCCAGTAGAATTTTACAAAGGTGTTTGGGGCAGGGTGGAGAGAGATCGGTGGCAGAGTCAAATCAAGAGTGGAGACAGCCCAAGGAAATTAACTGTACTTAGGAGCTTTCGGGACAGCATCAGATAAAAGACCAAGTCAGGGTGCATGGGTGAAGGAGTTCTTGGACTGAAGCATAGGACTGAGGGTGAGGAAACCTAGGTTCTAATTTTAGCTCCACCCTAGACTTCCTGTCTAACCTTGGACATGTGAAAGAACCCTCCTGTCTGCAAAATGGGGACAACAGTCTCCTGTCTCTAAGGGGTGGTAGGAGGGCCAATTCATTAGCATTTGGCAGGGACTGAAATCTGCCAGGAACTCCCAAATAAATAAATAAATAGGCAGGTTGTGGGGTGGGCAATAGGACAAGAGTATTTTCCCTTTACTGTGGTAGGAGATACACTAAAGCCTGAGAGCAGAACTCAAATGGGAGCCAGGCAACTCCCCTTTTGCCTCACTTTGTGGCACCTAACCCCTCTGTCTTACTGCCTGTTTGTTCTGGCCTGTCCACAAGCTAACCCCCCATCCCAGAGTTCACTATTGCTGCCCAGCTCCTGTGCTCCCGACACTCAAGTGGTAGTGGGTTTGTCCCCGGCGGGAAGGCTCCCGGAGTTAAACAAAAGACTGCCTGATCTTATGTCAGGGTTGCGTTAGGTGTGTCTACGTGTAAACCAAACACATACCTGCTGCTTCCTTGTTCCTCTGCAGCAGCCCTGTTAGAAATCCCTCATCACTGACCCCCCCCCCATTTTGATCACTTTATGCACGGAGGCTGTATTGCACTGTGGGAGTAATGACTCAGCTGTCTGAGGATTTTTCCATGATGCTGGTTTTCTCATTGAGGGGATATTTGATTGCAAGACATCCGCTGAAGAGCGAGAAAGGCTAGTAGGAAAGCAGGTGTAGCACACAATAGCAAACTCTGACTCACCAGCCATTCAGCAGCTGACACTGATGTATCAGGTGGGGGAAGAAGAGTGGTTCAAGAGTCAGGACCCGATCCACGAGCTCAGGGTGATTCGCAGGTGACGTTTGTTTGTAATTAATTGGCTGTCTGCTGCACGAAGTGCACTCTGGAGTTAAATCTGCCCCATCACAGAGTTGACTCTGTAGCAGGTGAGAATGGATTCTGGAACTAGGATTGCCCACTTTAGTATGAGATCAGAAGCAGAGATATCATAGAATCAGAGAAGATGAGGGTTGGAAGGGATCTCAGGAGATCTTCTAGTCCAACCCTCTACTCAAAGCAGAACCACCCCAACTAAATCATCCCAGCCAGGGCTTTGTCAAGCTGCACCTTAAAAACCTCTAAGGATGGAGATTCCACCACCTCCATAGGTAACCCATTCCAGTGCTTCACCACCCTCCGAGGGAAAAACTTTTCCCTAATATCCAACCTAGACCCCTCCAACTGCAACTTGAGACCATTGCTCCTTGTTCCGTCATCTGCCACCACTGAACAGACTAGCTCCATCCTCCCAGTGGAATTCCCAGGACCCAGTTGGGTGCCTTGGTTCCCCCTGCATTGTATGGGGAGAGCTAAGGCACTGAAAAAGAGGATACACAGAAGCCAGCAAACTGAACAGGGATGCCCCTAAGCTAGCCAGGAGTGAAATGCAGAAAACAGAGTGGGATTTAGGGGCAAGATCCACAAAACTACTTAGGTGCCTAAGTCCCAGGATCTGGGTCTAAACAGGGTCTTCCTGCCCTTAAACAAATTATTTTGTCCTTCATAAATGGTTTTTAAGTATCTAATCAGATATGCAGATAATGCCCCAGAGGCAGTTCACTCTCGAAGGCACAATCTCTGTTAGAAGCTCTCACCAGAAAGGCACACAGGAGACTGTAACAGAAGTAACCGGTTTATCACACGTGTTCTGTCACTTGTGTTTTCTTTCATAATAACACAGCCAGGATCAACAATAGTGATTATTTTGCTTGGTTATAACAGTGGCATAGCTAGGAATGGAAATTTGGGTGGGCCCCAATATATGGTGGATGGACAATGTCTAATACCCACCTTCATGGTGTGTGGTTTTAAAAAAAACCCCCAAACTCTGATAAATTTACTTCAACTTCTGCTTTAGGTGGGCTGAGGTGCTAACTGGGTGGTTGGTGGCCCTGGGTGGACCTGGCTAACTGGGTGGTTGATGTCCCTGGGTGGACCTGGCTAACTGGTGGTTGGAGGCTCAGAGCCTCAACCATGAGTCCTCCCCTAGAGTTTGTCAACCCTTTCCAGCCAACCCTCTCACCTCCCCCCACCAAGAACAGAGAGCAACACACCCCCTGATAGCCAGAGGTTAGCGCAATTCATGTGGGGTGTAAGAAGCTGCTTTCAAATCCCTGCTCTGCCTGATTTGGAGCAGAGACTTGAAGTGAAGTTTTCCCAACTCTGCTGCTGGGTGACATTGGGCACATCGCTTCACCTCTCCTGATTTCCCTTCCACCATTGGTCTGTCTCATCTATTTAGACTGTAAGGTCTTTGGGGCAGGGATTTTAAATTATTAGAGGCCCTGACCATAGTATCTCTAGTTGCCACTGTAATAAAAATAACAAATAATAACAACTTTACGTATCTGTGCCCTGGCTGATAGAAGATGTAGTCATAAGGGAAAGAAGTAGTGGTTGGGCCACAATACACAGGACAGAAATATACCTTGAGATCTCACATCTTGTTAAGCATAAAGTGACTAGGAAGGAAGAGGGATGGGGGGCTGAAATTCTAAAACCTTTGGGCATGAAGCTTAGAAGCAGTTCCAAACTGCTAATTAAATTCTGGTCTGCTTACTCAGAGGTATCGAACACCAGTCAGAAGAAATTATTCCAGCATTTTGGAAAGTGCTGTTTGAAACCACACTTGGCTTCAGCTCAGTTCTCATCTTCTTATGAGGAAAGGAAAAGGACGTAGATAGAGAATAGCGAGGGGGCAGCAGATGGTGACCACATGCTTCAGGGACTTGAGGAACTAGTTGAAATGATATGGGTGCTCTCTGGAAAAGAAGACACCTCGTTTGCAATACATGCAACGCTCTGAATGGAAAATTCTGCAAAGGTACTTGAGCTCTTGCAAAGGAGAAGAGGAAGAGTTTGTGAACTAAAATAAGATCCTAAATAAACCTGAGGTCCTACACATAATATATTCAAAATTATACATGTAACAGATTATAGGCTACAACTGATATATGTACCATAGTGGTGGTATGTAATAAAGAGGTGCAGTTCTTTTCACAACCACCATTTTTCTAACTGTCCCTCAGTACAAAGTTGCCTTCATATGATAACTTTTTTGCCTCTCTGTTGTTGGCCCTTTAATTGTCTGAGCCAAACAGCTACCACCTAACCTTTGGGCCAAAATGACTGGAAATTGTGACAATGATAAGACGAAGCTAACATACAATGAAAGCTGGGACTTACCGGTAAGTGGCTGACGGGTCGGGCAAAAACTCATTATGCCACACGTCAATAGGGTTAAAGTGTGGACTAAGTATCTTAGAGAAAAGAAAGACCTAAAAGAGGTTAAAATCTATAACTGTGGACAAATGCTTTCTAATTGGAAAATCATGCCTCCTGGGGTAGAGATGGAATTATATAATGAAACTGAAAGAAGAAAAGAGGTGTTAAATGTGCAGGAAGAATGGGAGCAGCACTCTGCTTTCCGACACTCAGAATCAAGAAAGCTGTAAGGCTAGCAAATTGTGTCGCCCTTTTGATGACTGAACTGGCAGGGATAATGCTGACATTAAATTGGGTCATAGATGTACGCCCAGCTGCCATGGTCATCTTGTCTGATTCCTTACCAGGATAAACAGCCCTTCAGATAGCAGAAATGATCTACTTCATGCAATATCACTGTTAACAACAGAACTGACGCAGTTGGGTGTAATCATAATAATAGCAGGGCTCCCAGCACATGTAGGGGTCGTGGGCAATGAGCTGGCAGACAAAATGCCAAAAAATGCTGTTGAAAAGGAACCGGTTGATTCAGAGATCCCTTTAAATAGAGTGGAGTTTAAAAATCTAATTAAAAATGAGCTAACAGAGGAATAGCAGGAAATACAGGCAAAAGAAACAATGGGGAAAAGATTCCATGTAATTTGCCCAAGAGTGGAAAAGGCTAATATACTCCAAGACCCTGAGAGAAAGTGGAAAGTGGCTCTGGTTAGAATTTTGTGTTGCCATTGTGGCTTAAATGGTAATTGGTTTCTAATAAACAAACATAAAGATGGATTATGTGGGATGTGCAAGGTCCAGGAAATGGTTGATCATCTCCTTTGGGTGAGCAAAGCATGTACCATTGAAAGCGGGCATTTATACGAAAAGCTTAGAAGCTTCAAGTATCAAAATTTCACTATACCTCATAAGAGCATCAGGAAAATGGGGCCCTACAAAAAAAGTGTTATTGAAATTCTTTAAGAACACTGGGAAAGGTGAAAGACTTTAATTCTGGTATTGCGCTTGGTGGTCATAGACTCAGCTAGTGAGTCTGCTTCATCATAAAACACAAAAAGAAGAAGAAGCTACAACCCTGAAGTGGCCATTTTGCAACTGGTAGCTGCTGCTTGTTGTGTGTTCTTCTCTTTCCTAGCTGGTAAGGACCCTGAATTACAGTCTTGCTTTTGCCCTTCTTATTCCTGAAGTGACGGCACATTTTCACAGAGTGAATGCAATTCTTTTAAAAAGATGGAAGGGAAAGCTGTGCAATATGATGGTAGGCTCAAGAGTCTAGTGGGGCGGTTGACTCCAATACCAGGAAGATAAAAGGACTTCAGAGAAAAGCAGCTAAACTGATTAGAGCATTTAAAGCAGTTCTATTGCTTTAATTATTTAATACTAAGCAAGGCCCTAGAAAATACCCAACCGGGAGAAACCTGTGGTAGGGAAATAACTTAATTAGGTTTTTCCTAGACTCACTAGAGCTTGGCCATCTATGAGCCGCTGGATACATGCTTATATGACTATGCTAGGTAAACTTGCTGGCCTTCAGTCTCTGATTTCCTGTTTAAACGTTATAGAGATACTGAAGTGTGTTTCATATTGAGGAGAAAATGTTATTTCAATTAGCTACCTTCCAATCTTTATTGACAGTTGTGCCCAGAATCCTGGGTTCTAAACTGATGTGAGCATTAGGCCGTGGAAGTGGTAAAACCAAGGCTGTAGGGAGGAGCGATGCCTTGTGAATCCATGCAAATGGGTAGCTCCCTCTCTTGCTGCCTACAGTTTGAACCTGTGAACAAACTGGAAGCTCATACGGCCTGTGGAAAACAGATGCACTGTATTCTAAAGGAGAAACAAGGCGAAATAAATGGGCAGCCACCTTCAGCACTTGATGAAGTCATCAGGGACAGCCCCATGAAAAACATGTTGCAGTAATCCACTATAGGGGTGACAAAGGTGAGGCGAGGTCTCCGTCTGACAGCAGTGGTCACAGCCTTCTAGCCAAGCACCGGTGAAATGAAGTGCTCTTAGCTCTCTGGACTCCCAGAAGCATTTCAGCATCGGATAAAACCTCTGGATTGAAATTTTTAGAAATAAATGGCAGGTGAACCCCACACGGTTGAAGATACATTATTTCTGTCATTGCTTCTTTGCTCCAGGCAGCCAGTGTTATTCCCGTCGCATCCCAGCTGAACTTCAGCCAGCTAGTTCCCATGTGTACCCCAGTTGAGTTAGACACTGGGAAAGCCTTCAGGTCCAATGAAGCAGCAATGTAGAGGTGACTGTAACTGCCTCCTGGTGACGAGGCAAGCCAGACCATCTCGCTGTTTGCCCTAGTGACCTGAACAGGGAGGATGGTAGACAGAATCTTGCAGCACTATACCTGAGACCCTGGGGCAGATGAGCAACCGTTCCTTGCTCAGTCCTGTGAAAGGGAAAATGGGAATGTACTCAAGGGCAACTTAATCTGTCCTTCCAGACCTGCCATTCCAGGATCCAGAGGCTTGTCATCAATACCTCACAGCTGACAGCAACAGGGCAGCTGATCAATGGAAAAGATTCAGTGTGGAAAGTTATATGTGCCATCACCAGGAGATCAGTGGTCAAGGAGACCACTGTAGACTCCGTACCACACCGAAAACAGCTGGAAAAGGCTCAAGGGAATCTGAGGATTCTAATTTTTGCCAGTGTTGCTTCACCATCTTCCTTTCCTTCGGAAGGAAAGTTCCCGAATGGGTGATGATTGTCAGCAGCAAGCAGTGGAGTTGCTTTGTTTTGTTGTTTGTTTGAGCATGGGATTAACGTTCTCTTGTTTAAGAGATGCTAGCACCTTGTCCACCTAAAGGGAGGTGCTGAGGGTCTCCACTTACAGTGGACCTAATGTTTCCCCCTACATCAGCAGCGTGTGTCTCAATCACCAATCGTAATCTGAAGCTCCCCTGCCACATAGCTACTCCCCCACAAATAGATCTGCCGGTCTGGCCCCAATCTGAAGAATCTTGTCGGCAAAGGAAAATGCTTTTTAGCTGTGTAACTCAGCGAGGATAACCTGGATTCACCAAGCTCTCCAATACCTGGCACGGGTCTGCTGGACTGTCCTTTCAGGGAGCTGTTTGAAAGGACCCAGCAACACCACACAACCCTGTAGGACAAAAAGCGACGAACGCTGCGCCTGGCTGACTGACACTTCAGGGACTTTAATGAGGCAGAACTTGAGCCAACCAATGAGATTGCTGGGATGGCTATTACTCACTGATCAGAGTTAAATTATCAGACTCCATTCAGGAAAGCAAAGTATGCTTTGAAGAAAGCCTACATACTTATGGTTAATGATTCTGATGGGCTAAATGGCACTAGAGCTGTTCTCAAATCAAAATAGAGCAGGTCAGAGGAAGAGTGAGAATCTGTTACTCTATTGAAACAATATATTACTGTCTCAGGTAAAAGTATTTAGATTTGCTCCAATCACTTGTTACATAGACAACACCACCTGAGGAGGTGTGTAGCTTTACTGAATGCCTTAAAACAGCCCAGAGAGGGAGGCCTCGTGTAAATGTACATTGTTGCCTGTAGTGGTGTTTTGTGAAATGAGATTTCAAATTAAAGCAAAGATTTATTTAATTTTTTTTAAAAGCTTCCAGGGGCATTTAAAGTTTTTGTTACTTTAACCAGACCACAGCACATTGTAGAGAGATTTTTTGAAATACTGCTATTCAGAATGTTTGAGGCCCTGGATCTTTCAAGTACTTACACACTTGAACAATCCCATTTGTTCCAGTGGAACTAATTCAATTACTCCTGTATGTATTTGCAGGATTGGGGCCGTAAGTGTTTCCTACCTCACAGAGGTGTTGTGAGACTTGATGACCCTGAGGGTATGTCTACACTGCTGCGGCAGTGTCAGTGCTCCTGGATCGATGCCACGGGATCTGTTGGAGACCCGCTCAATCGATCCCGGAAGTGCTGTCTGGTCGATGCTATAAAACCACCCTCGTGAGAAGCATAAGGCTGCGTCAACCAGAAGCCATCTCCCATCGGAATGGCCCAGTGGAGATGCCGTGGTAAGTCAAAGTTAGTAAGTCAACAGGACTACATAGCTTGCCTCTCTCCCATTGACTGCTGGCAGCGTAGACCAGGCCTGACTCTGTGGGAGCGATGGGACTGCTCCTGGCTATAAAGGTATTAAAGTGCACAAGTGTTGTCAGGGTTAGGGCTAATGTTTGCAAAATGCAAATTACAATTGTATATATTATTTTATTTTAAAAACCCCTTTAACCAGGTTGAAGCCCTATAGACTTTGAAGGATCTTGCTGGGAGAGCGAGGCTGGAACAACAATATCAAGGTAGAGGCAAAGTCTGAAAAAAAGTCTCTTTCAAGCCTTTTTCTTATTTTTGTGCTGATCCAACATCTGTTCCCGTGGAAACTGTAACCATAAGCCAGTAGCTGAGAGCAGGAGTTCTTGCTAGTTCCAGTTGCTGGCTTTCAGTTCCTGTTTATGCCCAGGTTTCCATAGAAATGGACAGCGGAAGGGGGAAGACAAGGAAAGGTAAGGATTATGAAATGTAGCTTTTAAAAGCTTTTGAAAGCTTGACCTTGAGAGAAGATGTCTAATGTTTGGAACAAGGATTATAGCGGTGGTTAGAATTAGAACTCCTGAGTTCTATTTCTGGCTCTGCAACAGACTTGTTGTTTGATCTTGGTCAAGCCACTTAATCTACCTTTGTCTCGGATTCTCCAACTGTACAGTGAATTAAATACTTAGACCGAACTCACAGCAGCGTTTTGAAATTTATGTAAGATATGTAAAGGACTTTGAGTTCCGTAGGAAGAGCTGCTATAGAACTGCAAAAGATTACTTCCATTGCTTCAACCTGTTCTTCAGAAACTGTGTGACTATTTAGAAAGATTGGACATGCACAAATCCATGGGCCAGATGCAATGCACCCAAGGGTGCTGAGGGAGTTAGCTGATGTGATTTCAGAGCCATTGGCTATTATCTTTGAAAGCTCGTGGCAACAGGGGGAGGTCCCAGATGACTGGAAAAAAGCAGATATAGTGCCCATCTTCAAGAAAGGGAAGAAAGAGGATCCAGGGAACTATAGGCTGGTCAGCCTCACCTCAGTCCCTGGAAAAATCATGGAGCAGGTCCTCAAGGAATCCATTTTAAGGCACTTAAAAGAGAGGAAGGTGATCAGGAGCAGTCAACATGGATTCACCAAGGGAAAGTTGTGCCTGACCAACCTGATTGCTTTCTACGAAAAGGTGACTGGTTCTGTGGATGAGGGGAAAGCAGTGGGCGTGATATACCTTGACTTTAGCAAAGCTTTTGATACGGTCTCCCACAGTATTCTTATCAGCAAGTTAAAAAAGTATGGGTTGGATGAATGGACTACAAAATGGATAGAGAATTGGCTAGAGCAAAGGGCTCAATGAATAGTGATCAATGGTTCTATGTCTAGCTGGCAGCCGGTCACAAGTGGAGTGCCCCAGGGGTCGGTCCTGGGACTGGTTTTATTCAACATCTTCATTAATGATCTGGAAGAGGGGGTAGATTGCACCCTCAGCAAGTTTGCAGATGACACTAAGATAGGGGGAGTGGTAGATACCTTGGAAGGGAGGGATAGGATACAGAAGGACCTAAACAAATTGGAGGATTGGGCCAAAAGAAATCTGATGAGGTTCAACAAGGACAAGTGCAGAGTCCTGCACTTAGGACAGAAGAATCCCATGCACAGCTACAGACTGGGGACCGACGAGCTAAGCAGCAGTTCTGCAGAAAAGGATCTGGGGGTTACAGTGGATGAGAAGCTGGAGATGAGTCAGCAGTGTGCCCTGGTTGCCAAGAAGGCTAATGGCATATTGGGCTGCATTAGTAAGAGCATTGCCAGCAGATCGCGGGAAGTGATTATTCCCCTCTATTCGGCATTGGTGAGGCTGCATTTGGAGTATTGTGTCCAGTTTTGGGCCCCCCACTACAAAAAGGATGTGGACAAGTTGGAGAGAGTCCAGCAGAGGGCAACAAAAATGATGAGGGGGATGGAGCACAAGACTTATGAGGAGAGGCTGAGGGAACTAGGCCTGTTTAGTCTGCAGAAGAGAAGAACGAGGGGGGATTTGAGAGCAGCCTTTAACTACCTGAAAGGGGGTTCCAGGGACGATGGAGTTAGGCTATTTTCAGTGGTGGCAGATGACAGAACAAGGAGCAATGGTCTCAAGTTGCAGTGGGGGAGGTCTAGGTTGGACATTAGGAAAAAGTTTTTCACCAGGAGGGTGGTGAAGCACTGGAATGGGTTACCTAGGGATGTGGTGGCATCTCCATCTTTAGAGGTTTTTAAGCTGAGGCTTGACAAAGCCCTGGCCGGGATGATTTAGCTGAGGATAGCCCTGCTTTGAGCAGGGGGTTGGACTAGATACCTCCTGAGGTCCCTTCCAGCTCTAATATTCTATGATTCTATGTGTGGAAAACTGCTGCTAGGCAGTGGGCAACCAGCTGCAGAGAATGAGATCCTAGATTCCAGCTTCTGGCTGCCTGCTGAGTTCTGCAAGTGGAAGTTGTGCTTATAGGTTGCAGGATCAAGCTGTTTACAAACCAAAGGGGTTTCAAATTGTACCAAGTCACAATGGAAAAGCCCAGTAAATGGGTCTAATCTATTCCCCTACTGATACAGGACTGTTCCTTAGAGTATGTTGTTCTAGTCTGTTGTCTAAAGGAATCATAAAGTTTTGTCACACTTTAAACTGGATGAGTGTGCTGATTTAAAGGAGGTCTTGCTGGCTGACTTGTGAGCTGGATGGTTATTCTGGATACATGCAGGGTGTGACTTTGGGCCAGCCAATTAGATTCCTTCTGCAGCAGTGCTGTGAAATTGCCACTAGCACTCAACCTCTGGTGAAGTGTGGAACATTCCCCCCCCTTCCCCAGTAAGTGACCAAGTTTTTATTAGATTGCTCTGTCTGAACACCTTTGGTGAATGTTTAATGCTTTGGAGGTGCTAAAAGATAGCTTACGATGTGCTCAACCAGAGCATATAACAAATGCGATTGTGATGGAGGGCTCTGTGGCAGCTGACATGTCATAAAGGGCTGGGAGCTGACTAGTGTAGCTTTTGGGCACCAGGAACAGAAGGCCAAGGTAAGGGAAGGCCAGGATGAAACTATCTGTGCTGAATGTCCATTACCATTGCAGCCTCTGACATTCTACACATAAAATTACCCCCGGGTAGCTTTTCATAGGAGCATTTGCAGGTCACTTGCATCAAACTTGCAAATATAACAAGCTTAAAACATAAATTAATAGTTTTCACACTTCATCTCACTCCCATTCCCCATTTTCTGAAGATAATTTGTGGAGAAGATTGGCTCCCTCCCAGCCCATCATGCCCCTAACTTGGGCTTGCAGTGAAGCTTAATTTATCACATCACTTCAATTCCCCTGGTAACAGAATGATGGCACAAACATAAACCTCTGACTTCAATGCATTATCCACCAGTAGGAGCTGGGCAGACCAGGAGAAAGCTTTTATTCCACCACTGATGTGTGCAAGAATGGCAAAAGGGGCAGAGATAACTGGCTCAAGCATTTAGCCCAAACACACGTCTTTGCTGAAGTATTCCCTAATGTAACAACTTCACTTTAAATTAAAAAAAGCTAATTTCTAAAGAGAGGCTCATACTGGTTTAGAAACAGGATCTGTTGTCCCACCCTGCCAGCCACCACTGCTGCTCTTCTTGGTGTTTATCCACTGACATTCCTAATGTGGGTGGGGAAACTGTCCACTCTCTGCATGATGTCAGTATCCCTCTGTCTTGCAGGCATTGCCAGAGGCTAAACTAAGGAGGAGGGTCTACTCTGATAAAAGCAAGAGAGAGCTCCCACTCTGGCCTCACACCCCTCCCCCTATATAGGGGAGTCCCTCACAACTTTCCCTCCTCCCTGATTGGTGCGGGGAGTTCCCACTTCTGTTTCCATCTACTTTCACTGTGTTGGTGGGGAACAAATAGATACTGGCACGCTCCACTGGAGCTTCCTACGTGCACTTAAAAAAACAAAACAAAACAAAAAAAACCCTTTCCTCTTCATCCTCTACCTGCACTGTCTGCTGAGCTTCCAGTCCCAGTCTGGGTCCAAGCCAGCACTGGAAGGATGACCATGGGAAGGGGCTGAGTGCAAATGACTGGCCTCAGCAGCAAGCAGTGTATACTGAAAGCCAGCTCCATCTACCAGCTGCGCCCCCACAGTGTATGCCAACCCTTTCCATAAAACACCACGCCATGCTCCTTGACCCGCTTTTGTTTTGGGTGGGGAGGCAAACGGTCGCTGAACATGGTTACAGTTTTATTTTTAGAATGATTTATCATCACTTATTAGCATTAGTAGCATCTATTTTATAAGGCAGAAGAAATGTTCTTGGACAGTAGTTGAATTTTGTCCAAATGTGCCTCTCACACACAACTAATCCCCACCCAAACGGCACAACTAGCCCATATTCTGTAATAATCTTACAAGTAAAGGGCAAGGAAGAGTCACTGTTAAAAGTAGGCTGATAAGTGAGTGATAGACAAGAGCTAACCTTTGGGTTTTACTAGCCAAAGATTTAAGGAAGTTCACACTAGCAATTGTAGCCGACTAATTTGATTACCGCTGGCTCACAGCAGCCCGTTTTACTTCTACAAAAAAATGGCTGGAAACCCCTTTTTATTCTATGTAGCTTGTACGGCTCTGCCTTCCCTCCTGTTCCATGCCCCCCCTTCTCTTGCACACAGCCACACACACACAAATCTTATTTAAAACTTAAGAGTTTCCACAGTAGGCTGCTCGGCAGCCCTTTTGAATGCTCCCTTCCCAAAGCAATCTCCATGAGCTCGCAGCGAACAGATTAAGTCAAGGAGATGCCCAGGTTAGGGCTTTATCCTTTTCTCGAGAGACCATTGCATTCATGGGCACGACTCCCCCAAAGCCACCTGGATTCTCCTCCCCAGCCAGGCACATGCACACCCCTTTCCCCGCCTGTCAAAGTCCCTTCTATAAAATGCACATGAGCACAACGCCAGGGACCCGTGGTGGGCTCCGTGTAGGTTAACGACGAGGCTGTTTCCCCGCTTGCGCTGTGTTTTCCCCGGCCAGGACACTGACCTAGCCTTTAATTGTTCGGTGATGGGCATGTGAGGGGGAGGGGCGGTACTTGTTTATTGGAACAGCACAGTTTAAAAAAAAAACCAACCCAGGCGAAGAGTTTCAAGGCTCCCCTTAGGATGTATCCAAACAGGCAGCCAATGGGCGCTCACACAGCTTTTCGGCTGGTCTCTTTTAAAGGGACAGGACCCCACCACCGGGTTATCTCCCGTTTAAAGAGACAGGCGCTGAGGAATGGGCTGGCGGGCGACGCGCTCTGCTTTGCCCCCCCCAAGAGTTTCTAGCCCCACAGGGGCGGCTGTGGCGAGAGCGGGGATGGCATGAATGGCAACACCCGGCCCGCTTCCCTGCGGCTGAGGCAGGCTCCCCCAGCCGGGCTCCCCCCGGGGGACTGAGCGCGACCCCTCGTCCACCCCCCTCCCCCCAGACTTCCCAAAGCCCGCATCTGCCCCCACGGCTCCGAGCGGGGCCCTGCGCCAGGGTCCCCCCCGGGCCCGGAACGAAGCGCCCCGAGAACTCCCCCAGCAGCGGGCAGGGCACGGGGGCGGCGGGGCTCCCCCGAACGCCTCTGCTCAAGGCAACGTGGGCTGGGGGGGGCAAGGGCAGATGGGGGCTGCGGGGGGACAGGGATTCCAGAGCCGGGAGGGGGACGGGGCGTTCCGGGGCAGGGCTGGGGGCGGAAGGAGGGGGAAGGGAGCCCGCGTAGCGAGGGGGGCGGAGGAGGCCGGGGAGCGGGGCTCCTGGGGGAGGCGGGCGGCGGTAGGTGGGGTGTGGAAGGGGAGCGGGGGGGAGGGACACCCCCCGCACGCCCAGAGGCCCTGACTGGTTGAACCCGCTCGCCTCTGGCTACCAGCGAGTGCAGCGCGCAGGCCGGCTCGCCTGGCATTTAGCTCGGTGTCACCTTAACGCGCCGCGTGGGCGGGGCGAGCCCTCCCCTTCCCCCCCCCCGCCGGCCGCCGATTGGCCGGGGCGTGTATCCATTTGTGGAACGTCGACGCCCGCCGCGTTCCACCCCCCCCGGGTAGCACGTTCGGTTGAGCTCCTCCGAGTAGCCGCGGCGGCAGCGGCAGAGGCGGCGGGAGCAGCGAGGCGGGAGCGGGTCCAGGGCGATGGGGTCCGGGCCGGGGCTGGGGCTTTGACAGCCGGGGCCGGGGCCAGCGAGCGAGCGGGGAAGCCGGGGCCGGGGCGAGCCGCAGCCGAGGGAGCGGGGCTGGGAGACCGGGCGGCACCAGGGAGACCCAGGCGGCGGCGGCGGCGGCAGAGCCAGCGGCGGCTTCGCCTCCTGCTCACTGCGGACCATGTTCGCCAAGGGGAAAGGCTCGGCGGTGCCCTCGGACGGGCAGGCTCGGGAGAAGTAAGCGCGGCCGGCGGCGCGGGGCGAGCCCCGAGCCTGGCGCTCTGTGGCCGCAGGGCGGGTTGGGGCTGGGGAGGGTGGCGCTCTCCGGGGGTCCCCTCCAGGCGATTGCTGGGACTTGGCCGCTGCTCGGCCCTGGGGGGTGGGGGGGGCCGCTGCTCCCCTGCATCCTTTTGTCTGACCCTGTCTGTCCGTCCGTGCAAGCGTCAGGGGTGCGGGGCTTTGTTTGGGCACGAGCAGCGGCTCCCCCCTTTGTGTCCCGTCTGGCCTCGCTCAGGGCTGGCTCCTGGAGTTCGGGAGCTGGGGCGGGCGGAGGATGCGGGGGGCAAAGGGAGGGGAGAGGAAGCCCCCCCCAATAGCCTCAGATTTCCCCGTGCGCTTCCAGGGTTAACCCAGCGCTGGCCCCAGATACACCCCTGCCTGGAGCGGCTGGGGTTGTAGGCAGCTCAGTGAGTTGGGATGCTGGCTGCATGGTGAAATTGTGCATGTGCCCTGAGAAGTAATTTTGTTTCCTGCACTAAAGTAGGGTCAACTTTTTGGCGGGGGAGGAGAGAGAGGGGCAACTCCCATCTCTCCCACTGGGGTGGTGGTGTGTTTTCTGCCCCGGGTTTTAGCCTGGGTCTCCCAGGAGACCAGACATGTATTGTGGGGGTGGGATGGTTTCGTGAAGTATTTTCCAGTGTAATGGTGTCTCTCTCTCTCCTCCTCTACTTTTGTAGGTTAGCTTTATACGTCTATGAATATTTGCTGCATGTTGGAGCGCAGAAATCAGCACAGACCTTTTTATCAGAGGTAAGTGGCTCTATTTATTTTTTGACCCCCCCCCTTCTCCAGCACCTCCCCTGATAGCCTTTGTTTTCAGAAGCAGCCACTGTGGCCTCCATTTTGAATTTTTATCACCTTTTGCCATTTATTGCTGGTTGGCCTCAAAGCCTCTTGGCTATTTGGGGGGAGCGTCCTCTCTCTGCCTTGCCTCAGCTAACCGATTTGCACACTTTCTTGTTTGTAGATCCGATGGGAAAAAAATATCACACTAGGAGAGCCGCCTGGGTTTCTGCATTCATGGTGGTGGTAAGTGAGCATTCCTAGTTCCTCCTGGAAAAAAGAAAAGAAAAATGTTTGGGTTTTTACCCAACTGAAAGAAAAAATAGCTTGAGTAAAAGCTCTGGCTTGATTCTTGTGTCTTGTTTGAAAAATGAATCTTATGTACTAGGAGGATATGGTAGTGAACTGTGGTCTTTAATAGGTAGGGTTTAAAAAAATAGTAGGAATTTTGGCTTTGTTGTAAGGAAGGGGGAAAACTCTCTGTTGGTTTCTTTATTTTCAGTGGATGGTCATGGTATCTAAATAAGTGCTGTCGCTCCACATCATCATAAAGCAAGGGAGCTCTTATTTCCTTTAACATGGTGATTCAATATAATCTTTTGGGGGGTTGTTTTGGGGTGAGGGGAAGAGATGCTACTTTCCAATCAGAGCTGACTAGTGGAAATAAGTTATGTAGACCCAGAAGAGGTTGGGTTTTCTGGCTTACTTTGGCCAAGGTGTTTTGTTGTGGGGAAAACTTGCAGGACTCCTAAATTTCTGGAGAATTTACTATTCTGCTCAGGCAAGGGAAGACTAATTGTATCCATGAAGTAACAGTCACTGGATTTCAAATGCGTTTTCATTTAACGTGTGCAGTAATGTTGTGAGTGTGCAGTAGGTGGGTGTTAAAAAACAAACAAAAAAATTCAGGCTAGTTTGGGAGTTTTTGCTCATATTGCCAAAGTTCAAGAAAACCAAGCGTACACGCCTACCCGTGTGCCAGAGCAGACACCAGGTCTGTGCTTGGGAGCGGCTGAGACTGGAGCCGCTGTGAGCTGCCCTGCAGCCAGTAACTGAGAACATTGTATTAGCTGAGAAAACCAGTTCCTAATTGCATTTGCCAACTTCATGCAGGATGGTTATGACATACAAAGTGTATAGTGCAAACTAGTCTCTGAAGATCAGATCTGTGGTGTTACTGGGGCGGGGGGTCAGTCCGTGTTGCATGCATAGGCAGTCTAACTTCTGCTGATGCCTGCATGTTGGGTAACACGGTTAAAATAGAAGGGGTTGGGGAATATGGTATCGATTTAAGGCTTTGGGATCCTGCAAAACTGAATTCGCTCTTCCTACTGCCATTAATATGCTAATACTGACTGGATTGCCATCCAGTCATCTTCAGACTTTCTGCTGGCAAGATGCTGCCCTGCAGCCAGTGCAGGTCAACAAGGAGCAGTGAGTCAGCACCTAGATGATGTGCTGAGTGGGGTCTGTACCTCAGGGAGGGCAGTCCAGGGGCGCTTTATGAGATGTTCTTTTAACTGAAAACTGGAAATCCTTTGTCCAGTCAGCACCAGAGAGCGCACAAATGAGATCAAAGAAATAAGAGTTTGCTGTAGGGCTTCCAGTGCTGAAGTGAAATGTCTGTGATTGGGTTGCACTCTCGTTGTGGGAATACTTCCTGCATGTGAGAAACCTTACTTTGTGTTGAAGTTCAGTATATTAACATTGGCACTTGAAACTCCCGACTGGATTCTTGCAAAGGGTGGCTCACAACTGTGAGTGTGGAAGGGAGGAAGGAGGTTTGAGCCAGCTGAAACAACGTTGATAACGTCTTTAAATTGAGGTTTTAAAAGTCCCTGAATGACTTTCCTTCAGTTCAGCAGACTGCCAGCTCACTGTAATTGTTGCCAGTGCTAGTTTTAGCTCTTAAAATGTTTAAGGTAACGTGGTTTGAAATGCTTTTATTTGGAGGAGGAGTTGCTGGAAGGTCTGAATGGAATAAAATTGGATGCACGGTTCTGATGGACTTTAAAAGTTCTCGACCCCAGGTCAATCGAGGTGGAAAACTGTTCACCTTTAATGAACCATGGGCGTAGTTTGTACTATGCCACTGTATGTTTGCTGTTTAATATATAGGTAATAATTAGTAACCGGATCCTGTATTGCTTTTTCTGCCATGCAGTGTATTTTGGGACCTTTACTGTGCAGCTCCTGAAAGGCGAGATACTTGTGAACATTCAAGTGAAGCAAAAGCCTTTCACGATTACGTGAGTAACAAATTTTTAATCCTTGTTATAATTATAGGGTCAGATAGCTTGAAACTCTTTCACACACCGAAAGCAAACGAAGCCAACTGGCAGCACCTTCTTCTTTTTTGATCACCAGTGTTCTGACTTGGTTGAACAGTATTTCATAATGTTGCAATTATGTAAATGAGTTCAGATACTTATCTGAGTTCTTAAAGGTGTTCAGACTATTGGTAGAATTGAGTAGTTTTGCATTGCAATGGACAACAAAGCATTACTGTAGCTATGTTTTGTGGGAGCGCTGCTGAGATTTCTTATGTTGAGGACATCTTGTTTGCAGATCTTTGTGTTGCACAGAAAAAGGCGTGTAATATATGGATCTGAAAAGGGGAAAAAATTTCAAAGTACAGTTTCTTTAGAATGGGAGTGGGAGGGTGGGAACTATCCACTCATTGCAGACAAAGTGCACTTAGGGCTACTAGGAAGCCTGGTTTGGACAGCCAATAATCTTGTCTCAAAAATATCAATATAAAGGTACTTCATTTCATTAAGACTGCATTGCAGTCTTTTTCTTTAACCCTTTTTGTTGAAGGTCCAGTTTTTAAGGGCTGTGGAGTGTCAGGAGGAGAGGTGATTTGAAAATGACTCGGGGGGGGGGGTCCCTGGGACTGACTCTTAACTTGGGTAACTGCTGTATTCTGGCTTGGATGTGAAGCGTTGACTCTTTGCTCTGTAGATTCATGTCTGGGGGATCCCAGGTAAATTGCAGATGTGGGTGATAAGGGTATCTGCACCTGGCTGTCTTTAATACAGAATGAAATGCTTCCTGAGCACCCCCGTGACTCAAAGTCACAGAGTTGCTGTTTGAGGCTTTGCAGCCATCTGAACCTGTCAGAGAGCACGTGGCCCCAAGCAAGGCTGACTGTTTTGTATACACATAAGGAAACCTGTGCAAACTTTGCAACTTCGCAGTCTCTGTGATGTGATTGTTCTGTAGACCCTGGTTTGCCGGCAGTGGTGATTTGAGAGTGGATGGGATTGGAGACATTTGCTCAGAGAGGACTAATTGTTCTTTTTGGACCACATTATATTAGCATGGCCTCTGAGGTGCATCTCCTTGACCTTGTCGCTGTGTTCTATGAGATGTTTTGGCACTTAAATCAGAATTGACTAATTAGAATTCTGCGTCTGCAGTGCCACGTCTACTATGTACGGTACCGTGACTTCTGCTAAGGCAGAATTCAGTGCAATAATGGGTGGAGCTGTGGAGGGGGAAAGTGAGCTGTCTGCGCCTGCCCCGATGAGACTGCTTAATTAAGGCTCTAGCATTCACATGAGCTTGAAGGTACGTTATTAGGATAGTGGCAGAGAGGAATTCGAACTGAGGAGTTGATTCGGGCTTGGGCTAGGTTGAATGAAACATGAATGAACTTCACTGTACTAATCGCAAGAGCAGTCCCCTTCTTCCTGTCCGGTTCATGGTCTCTTCAGGAGAAAACGGTACAGACCCTTTTCCTTTGCTTTTACGTTACTGCCATGAACCTGCCTGTGCAATCTGGCACCTGCCTAGAGCACGTGTAAGGATTTGTCCTGTAGCCATGACTCAGTGGGGAAGCGATGGACCAACACTAAAGACTTCCCAATTTCTCCATCTGTTGCCCAGTAAGGCATTTGTTGCTGGAATGGCAAAGCATGAAAACTTTTGGGATATAAATAGTGAAGTGCTGTTTGAAAGTATTTGCTATGGACGTGTGAAAGCTGATGTTTCCATCCAGCCAGCATGTGTTTTCAGAACAGGTTAAAAAGAAATGTCTCAATAATATTTCATGATGCGGAAGTGTACTTGATTCCCTCTGGATATAACCCAATCAGGAATTTCTGAGCTGTCTTCTAGCGAAATACAAGAGGAAACAGATAGATAGGAATTGCTCTGATTTCTCTGGGTCTGTGTGTTTCTGGTGTGTTCTCCTCCCCCCCGCCCCCTTCCCAGGGATGCAGTTTACCCCCAAGGTGAGCCATGCTCCAATTTTGTTTTGTGATTTGCTGACAAATGGTGAATACCCTTGTATCACACATGCCCTTCCCTTTGTGCATATGGGCTGCAGATTTCAAAATGATGTGGCAACATCCATTACGTATTGTTTTTCAAATAGGTTGAATTAAAAGCTTGGACTTCATAATGGAGTACAAGAGTGACTAACTGCTTGCTAGCAGATCTTCCATATTAAGGCCAATTTTGGTAGCAAAGTTCCTGAAAACTCTGCTGGAGATTTGTAGCTGTGTCCTAGTGGACAGTCCTCCTTGAAGCATCTCTTACGTAATTCTAAATTTCCTGACAGTGTTATGACTCTGATTGGCACTGCGCGCCAGAAATGACTGTTTTGGGGGGGTCAGTTTCAGATGCATAGCAAAAGGTGTGCTTGGTGGTATTGACAGCCAAGAGACAGCAACTAGCAGCAGCCTTACAATAGTGTCTGAGGATTTAGTGTATTTAGAGAAATTAATCTTTTTTAGCTTGTTAATAATTCTAACAATAGGCATGAGTGCATTAGATGATTCACATAAACTTCTTTAATACATGTTGCTTTAAGCTTACAGCAAATAGACACAATCCTGATTGTTTTTTAATTCTCAAGTGTAATACAGTTTCATAACAGCCGTAAGTACTTTTACCTTTTTAGTTTTATTATGTAGACTCGTAAGAAGATTTTCCTTTTGCCCCATTCCTCTCCCCTCTCTGTTGTATTCTCATTGTCTTGTTGCTGGCCTTAAAGTGGTTGGTTGATCTCCACATTGTTGCTTTTTGCAGATGCTTAAGGGTTTTTTGCTTGAGAATCAATGTTTTCACAGCAGGAGCATATAGTGTACTTTAAGGGTGAGGAAACTACCTGTATAAAACTTAAATATTGACCAAAGAAAGGGAGCAAACGATAAACTTTTTGTGTGAATAGGAGCTTGTTTCTCTGAGACATGGCTGCATGGCCCTTGGCTCTTGTGTGAATGCTCTTAAAATGCAAACATAGCACGTTCATGGGGCTGTGACGCCGCCAGATTCTCTTTAAATCACAACACCAAAGCTATCTCTTGTTGACGCACTTGTATTTTCCATTGGAGTTCTGCTGTAGGGGTGATGTTAGTGCTGGTCTTTATGTAACACGTGGAAGGATGAGGAGGCAGAGAGGGTTTTCTTGTTCGGAGAGGGGTGGCGGGGTGAGAATTTATCCTATCGGAGACTAAGGAGAACCAGAGTCTAAGTGGAGACTCCTGTCATAATCTCCTGATCGGTCTCTTAAATTACTGTTCCAAAGCAGAACATCTGTTGCTGAAGTTGAAAGGAGTGTTGAAAACGTGTGAAGAACTGCCTGCAGATCTTGCATGTTCCATGACCTAAAACGTCAGTGGTTCTAATCAGGGTTTGATCGCTTGTCCCTTGCACATGAAGGGACTGCCAGTTATCATTCCTGTGTGGTTTAAGCAGCAACCCCTTTGAACCTGTAATGACTGACTGACAGTGAGGGATTCAGAAAGGACTCCCAAGCAGCCTAGAGAGTATTTGGTTGTGATATGGGCCCACATGGTGTGGGATATAAATGGGGACACCTTGAAGAACACATTGGACTGGGAACAACGCATTGACAATTACTGTCCGTTGTATTCAACTTGGAAAATAAAAAAGACTTGGGCCTGACTAGAATAGAAATTACATGCCAGTTGAAATACACTTTAAACTTGGCAAGTTGCCCTTCCATGTTGCTTTCCTGTTGTTTATCTTGGAGGTGTGGTCATTTGGACACATGAAGAAGCACATCTCTCAAGATCAAATGGCTTAGGGAACACATGCTTTGAGGTAAGAACAGTGCGCTTCATTAGCGGAGCGTTAAGTGTGGTATTTGCATGCTGTGTAAATTCCATTTCACTTCCCAGTATAGCTCCATGAAAACTAATGGTAGCAACAGGAGAAATTATAAATTTCCCCCATCGAATTTTAATATTGAGATAAAAATCACTTTCACTTCAATCTTCCATGACTTTTCGTACCTTCTTGATTAATACTGATGATTTGTGCCATAATACCTGGTAGCAGGGGCGTAATGTACAAGAGCAGGCCTCTGTTAGGGGTGGTGGTTCTGTCCGGGCCAGATCAAATGCTATAGCTTGTCAGTGTGTGTGAAAAGCCAACATTTCTAAATAAAACTATACTTGTTTGTAGTTTTGCTATATTTGGCCGGTTCCACAAAATCTACAGAAGCCATTTATCCAAAAGTAAAAAGCACTAAAACCTATGTTCGTTTTAAGCCACGTATATTGATTTCCAGTTGACTTTTAATTTGACCCGTTCTGAACTTGGCACTCAACCCTTAGCAATTCTTATGCCTTATTCCTGGATTTTGCATGCAGTGGGAATCTGATCAAATTGGATGTGTTTCTCTTCTTCTTTGCTTCAGTTGGGGTTGCGAAAACATCAAAAGGGAATGTAGGGGAGAAAGAGCCCAAATCTGTCTCTAGTTTCAGTATTTTTGTCTGCGTTTCCAATAGAAAATGTTATACTCTCTCTGGAGGTTACTGCTGTTGGCACGGCTGCCTTTATCTTGCTTCTAGGCAAAGCCTCTCTGTACGAACACTCGTATTACAGTGTGCGCTGTGTTGCCAGACACTCTTGTTGCAGGTTTCATTGTGCATCTTCTGAGCCGGTGAGCTACAAAGGGATTGTGCAGCATGACAGGGAATTTCAACCACCACGTTATCTCGGAATTGGCCGATTGATGGTTGCAGTTCAGCATTTCAACATTGTGAAAGCCAATACAATTTGAGTTAGCTGTGATGACTGCCAGTTTAAATACCGCAGTGAATTTCTGTCAAATAGCTAATACATAGAATGGGGAATTGCAGAAAACTTGATCACCAGAACCACTTTAGTCGATTTTGGCCTTGAGCTACAGAAAATGCACTTAAATCTAGTTGACTGTCGCTACATACTTTTTGTGGCATTATTCTGTCTGTGCAACCTTCTTCAAGCTGAATTTGAGAGGGAGAGAGGTACTGAGAAAAATCAGACTCACTTTGGTCACATGAGGCATTAAAAAAAAAATCTAGAACCTCCCCCTCAAAATTGCATGCATATATATAATATTTCAAAAGGGGTCTCATCTCCTTTAGGGCAGCTGATGAGGTAAGAATGTTGGATCATTAGCTAATGTGTTTGCATGTAAAATAAAGCACTGTTTTTTTTAATGGTTTAAATGATTTAAAAAAAAAACCATAAATCAATCCAGCTCTTCCTGTCCAACTTCTTCTGTCTTGTTGAAAGATGCATTCCTAAAGGATTGATGGGTAGTGCAAGGAAAGCTGTGATTAGTCCCAGAAAACATGGTACGGCTCGTTCAGCAAAAATACCTCATGTTTCAGACGTCTAACAATCCATGTTTCTTCTTTTGAACATCTAAAAATTGCCCCTTGTGTTAAGCAGTTTGAATTATAATCTAAATGGTATCTTTTGGAAATCCCTTCAGCAATGCAGAAATAGCAGGTACAGTAATTTTTTTTCCTAAAAGGCTCAAATTATTGGTGTGAATATGAATAATTGTAATCAATAGGGGAATCAGAGACAAGCTGGGGATTCTCCAGTAGAGCCTCATGCTGGCAGAAAAAGATCGTATGTATTTTAGTCCTGCTCCCTCAGTGGCCACGGACCAAATATAGAGTCCAGGCTGTGGGTTTTGAACCCTCAAAACTAAGCTACCGATTCCTCTGGCCAAGACTGTGTTCTCTGCGAGTGCTGTACTGTGGGAGGTGTTGCCTTCTGGGACAAGATGTGCCACAACCTAATCTGTAGAGGTATTCACCACCCCCATGATTCCTTCACGACAACAGAAATTCCCAAAAAAGTCAGCTCTTTTGTGGCCTTCTTTCCACAACTTGCACCCACCTGGTAATGTGTGTTAGTTTACGTATGATTGCCTGATGCCTTTACATTTGCTGTCCTTTCAACTAGTGTTTG
Organism: Mesoclemmys tuberculata; assembly: GCA_007922155.1. Lineage (NCBI taxonomy): Eukaryota > Metazoa > Chordata > Testudines > Chelidae > Mesoclemmys > Mesoclemmys tuberculata. The sequence goes on from ML675643.1 coordinate 2,586,776, forward strand.
TAGGGGATGGTCTTGGTGTGTTTTTTTTTTTTTTTAAGGTTTCTTCCCTCCCCCTTCCATGGGTCTAAACTGTAGTTCTAACGTTTTTATACATAGTAGCTGTTAAGATCTGTTTAGTCAGTGTCTTCATTCTTGGTACTGGATTGTTTGCTGTTTCAAATTCACGCATCTTAGCGGAAGGCAGGATGTTGCGATCCCCCTAAGAGATGTGAAGTTTGTGTGGGTGTGCGTTTTTCGGGACCAGCCATGGACTCATGTGAATGGTCCGTCAATAAATCATGCATTCTGGATATTCTGTGTCTAGACCATTCGTCTGTGTGTAGCTTTTGCTGCCTCTTCAGCACCAATTAAGAGCTGTTGTTCCTCTCTTACATGTAGGAGACCAATCTCCTAAGACTTCATGGCGGTTGCTATTCTGTGCAGCCATGTCTTCTCAGGCCCTCAAAGACCTCTTCTGCCACTTCAGTTAAAGCTCTGAACAGTATAGGGCCTATGAGACAAATCATTAGAGGACACTAGGGCACACACATGCTAGCCTGTTGATTACATACTCTACCATTTAGTTGAAGTTTGTCCCCAAAGACCGGGGTTGACAGGAGTTCAATGTCCTCAATTAGGAGCCTCTTGTAGCAGATCGGCGGCCAGCTAGGAAGTCAGTTGTACCTGTACTGCACTCTCTGGCCACAGCATGCTTTACAGCAGCAGAGATGCTGAAGCGTCGGTCCTGCTGCTGCAAACGAGCGGAGCCTGTTACATGCAGTAATTGCAAAGAATCAAATCCTGTCATGTTTCTATCGAAAGGAGGACATGGAATGAAGAGATTGCCAGAACTCTTCACTCCCTTGCGGCTTTGCTAAGGAAATGCTTGCTCAGGCACAAACTAAACAAACTGCTTCCGTGGTAAGAAATATGCCTGTTCTGTCTCCATGGTGCGTCCATATCTGCTCAGTAGAACCAGTTTTCCAACTGGTAACCAAATAGAGGAATTTTCTTAACATTTGGCATGTTTCCAGGAATATCTGTAAAATCCCTGTTTATCCATGTGTCCACTTGTCTTTGTGGATGGAGACATTTGTGGGAAAAGGGTGGTTTCTTCAATAAGACTAATTCCATGTTCCTTTAAGAGCTTCAAGAACAGTCTGCAAAGCAGATACTTATGTAACTTTTTGGGTGTCCCCATTCCCTCTCCCTTTCCCACCCCCATAAAAGTTCACTTTTTAATGACCCAAAGCTGATACATTTGTCTTGATAGCTAGCTAACATATGTGAAAGCAGAACTGCATTATTAAAACACACTCCTTCATTTAAGCTCTCACTATAAAGTTGTGCTCTTTTAATAGCATTGACAGTTGTTCCACGGCAAAAGAGATGGTTTTGTCTGCAATGATGATGTGCTTATATAGCAAGGATTATTTAAGTGTTGGATGGTTGCAGCAGAGCTGGGAGAACATGTGGTTTTTAAAGCAATACCTTCATTTAGTCGACATTGATGGAAAAACCAAGTGCACTAAACTTGAGGTCCTAGTGCGGAACTTACACTGCAGTCTTTGATTGGGGTTCCTAAATATTTATCCTGTTCTGTCCCTAATGAAAACAAATTGTCAACAGTTGTTCAGTAACTGACTAAATTAAAATCTGTAATTAGTCAATTAGATTAAAGAGTTGGCACAACCTGATTGTATCATGCTGGTTAGGTTATTAAGAGAAAGGGTGTGATTTTTAATTACTGAATGCTAATTTTGACAGTTTCAAATAGAAGCAGACGTTTTTCCCCCTCTGATTCTGACTGCCTCTGTAAAGTAAGACAGCAACATTTATTTTGTATCAACAAATAGTGGGAAGATGCAAACTTTCTCTGCTTTAAATCCATAAGGGATTTCATTTGAAAAGAGTTGAGTGGAAAAAAGTTACATTAAGCAAAATGTTTAAAAATTCTCTTTCAAAGACAATCCGTAGCAAAGTAAACCATTTCTGCATTATAGCTGGGAAACAAATACAAGTGGAATTTGTGCCTCTGGAAGGGAAGGGGATTTTTTTTCCCTTTGTAAGAGCTCATAGCTCTAAAGTTGAATGGGCCATAAACTATATCTATCAATAGATCCATACCTTTTTTGTAGCGATTCAAATGGTCCAATCAAAGATTTTTTTTAATTATTTTTTTGATGTGGGTTGTGGTTGTTGCTTGGAGGTTGGGGGTGTAGGAAATAATGCCTGCCCAAAGTGCTGTGGGTGTTGCAATGTAAGGATTAAAATGCTCAAAAGTCTGCTAAGATCACTTGTGATCTCTGTCAGCTTTGGGAGAGGGAGGTTGGGGGTATTGTATCCTTCTTTCTCCTCTCTACACTTCCCTCCTTAAGTGCCTTTCTGACCAGCCTTTAGCCAATAGACCTGTTTGCTGAGATGTCAGTGACACAAAAGTGAGGGATTTTTTTCAGCAGTCGCCCCCCCCCCGCCCTCCCCCCAATGATGAACAAAGCTACACGCCGGAAGGGACCAGTCAAATTTAGAAAGTGAAGCCAGCGAGGAAGGAGGGGGGGGGGGGCAGGATTTGGGGTTGGGAACCAATTTTGGAAGTATAAAAGACTGGTTTTTGTTTGTTTGAAGAATTCCATTGTTTGCTTCAAGAGGACACAGCCATGTGTAATGTCATCACCCAGGCTGAGCTGTTCTGAGATGCCTGCTGTAGAGATCCTTCCGTATCCAGGTGTTTTTGTTTGATTGAGCCCATATCAGTGAAAGTTTGGGGCTGGGTGTTCTTAAGGCCCCAGATGCTGACAGACTTGTAGGTCTGGGTAAATCCAAAGCTTGTAAGCCTTCATTCATTTCCTTTGTGGTCTGTTTAGAGGAACAAAGGAAATGATGCAGAAGATGCATATGCAGCTCGCGTGAAGCCAGGAGGTCATCTTCCTATATTGGGGAGCTCAGAAAGGACTGTGAAACAATAGCATGGGTCAGCCATGTACTTCACGGTGTGCAGCAAAGGGTGTGTTTTGGGGGACGAGGGCCTTGTTCAAAGGGAGCAGAACTTACAGAGTTGAAATCCCTTCTGGCTTACCAGATCATCTAGTCTGACTTGTACGTCACAGGCCACCACCACGGCCCAGCACCGATCCAACAACTGAAATGAGACTGAAGTATTACTGCCCTTGGGAGACAACATCTCTCCGCTTTCCTGGTTGGCAATTGAAGATTTGCTAGGTCCAATGCACCATGTATGGGTATGAGTGAGGCTTTCCTGTTCTCTTGATCGTTTCCTTCCTTACCTTGGAAACTTGGATTTTCTCCTACCTTTTGTTACATGTTTTCTCTTTTCAAACCTCTTGCTCTGTTGAAAACAGCTGCAGGCTGGAAGCTAGACCCTAGGAAGCTAACCGAAGACTCAGGCTTTTTTTGAATGCTGTGTATGCGTTCACTTGCTGCAGCTACAACAGCCTGTAAAATGGAATAAAAAGGAACTTTTATCCAGATGCTGAATAAATTAAATGGCAACAGATTGTGCAAAATCTTTACTTGTGTGCAGGGTTTCATAGGGGGTCTCTGTAGCGCTCTTGGCTAATTTCTTTTCTTAAGGAGCCACGTAAAGGTAAGGATTTAAAGAATGGGCGAGCAGAGAAGCCTGAAACTGGTTCATCCAAGTTGAGTGCAGAGAGTGCAGTCCATCTGCTAGAGAGTGGACATAAAACTACCTCACTTCCTTACATCCGTGCACAACTAAACATCAAATGTCCGGCATCTGAGTGTTAACGCCTGACAAACAGCTTTGGATGCACTATGCAGTTGGATGGCTTTCTGAAGTTTCCTTTCCAGAGAACAACAGATACAGTTCATTTTGCATTAATGTTTCCTGCTGCTTAGCAGGAGCCTCAGAGCAGAGCTTCTCCTTTAAAAGCATAAACTTTTGACACATTGCTGGTGCTTGGGATTTTATTTACCAATTATGTTAGAATCAAAAGTGACTTTAACTCCCCCTTCCAAAAAAAAAAAAGTACTTTGTCAAGAGAACATATTTCTGACTTTTTTCCTTTTCAGTTCCAGAACACTGGAGAATGAATGCAAGGGAAGAAATGCTTGCCCATAAGCGTTGTAAACTCTCTGCCGTTTTCTTACGGGGTTGTGTGGTCCTTTAGGCAGAACATTTACTTGATACTTGGCAGACATAGGTTGTGTTCCCAGTTCTGCCACTGATGGATGATCTGTTGTGTGACCTTGGGATGTCACTTCCCCTTTCTGCCTTTTGGTTTTTTTCTCTGACTTGTCCATATAGTTTGTAAGCTGTTTGGGGCACAGATTCACTGGCTCTGTGCAGCACCTAGCACAGTGGGGTCTGGCTCCCCAATTGGAAGGGACCCTTTAAGTGCTAGAACATAAGTAATAAATTATAACAGTAGTGGTGACATTTTAGTTGTATCAAACTGATTTAAGTATTTTCAGTCTCTTTATACCTTTGGGGAAAGTGGAAAATACCCTTTCAGATTTGCCATTTTAAAAATAATCCACAAATCCCGGGAGGTAGCAGCATGTAATTGTGCATTTCATAACATTTATAAGACATGTAGAAAGAAACCAGATTGCTGGTTATTCCCGCTTTTCTGTCTTCTATCCATGCCTACCAAAAGGCTTTTGTCCATCCAGGGGCTGCAGTTTTTCAGACAACATAGGAAAACCCCTTCCCATGAGTCAGCCAGTCTGTCACAGCACGGCCATAACTGGGTAAAATTCAGATCACATCTGTCACTTGCTGGCTTCTTTTGTCGAGAGCTGGCATTGAAAGCTGCTCACCAGGTTCTGAGTAAACAGACATATATGTTGTAATCTGCCATGATTTAAATGAGCCGGACCGAGTGGGTCAGTGGGGCTTTTAACAGGTTGAAGCAATAGTTGTGCATGAGTAGCAGAATAAGATTTTTTTTTATCTCTAAGAACAATTCGGAAGGTCGTTAACTTAGCAAGCACTTTCCACTTTTTGTGATCACCTCCCAGTGAAAGGCTGCATGATCCGGAATTAAAGGTGGCAAGAGAGTGAAGGGAATAATATTGAAAGCTTTTTTTAAAAACAAAACAAAACAAAAAACCCAAAGCCAGAGTGAGCAGAGGGAGTGCTCCTGTTTCTTTAAGCTGAAAATGCTGTTGGTTTACTGCTGACTGTGGGGGAGGGGTGATGTGTTTTACCCTGGTGACTTGATGATAGGGAGGTTTGTAGCCAGCTTTCAGCTTAAGCCCTGACACAGCAGGATGGGAGGAGCAAGGAGTAGCCGCTGCCTCACCAGTTCAGCACACGGTGCAGTTGAGAGGTTTCCTTGGCTTTACTGAGGTGCTGCTTTTATTAAATTGCCCCCTGCTTGTGGATGATTAGGAGTGTCTCTCTTTCCGCTCACAACAATGCCTGGTCTGGGGCAAGGGCCTGGGGCAGAAGGGGGATGTTGCGGACTTGGCATGGACGCCGTGCTCTCTCCTGGCCCGGCACAGTTGCATCATTGCAGCACTTTCCGAGAATCTAGTAGAACGTGGCTGTGGGTGACTTCCTCTCTTCCCTGTCTAGGAAGCATCCCGTTCTGCCCTGCCCTGATTCGAAAGTTTCTCTTCTCAAATAAACAAAGGTGCCTGGTTTTGAATGTCCAGCTGCCAAAGAGCTGGTGAGAGTGGGGCCCGTTCCCCGGGAAAGGGCATTTGTCTGCTTTGGCAAAGGAGTGGAGCGGGCAGTTGGGGAACTGCAAGGCGAGGATGGGTCAGATGTGCTTATACCCGAAGCCTTGTGCTTTCTCGATTGATGTGGTTTTTCTGTCAGGAAAAAATAAGACTTCATATTTTTTTTTACATGCCCAGAACATCATCTCCTTCCTGGCCTCTCTCTCCCCATCTCGCCTGCCCTGCAGCCTTCCTTTCCCAAGCTACTCCAGCCCCGTGTTGCGTGCATGCCGTGGACCTGAGACGTTTGTTAACCTAAGGGTTCCCTACAGTGCTTTTGTACTCCTCAGAGATGGCCAGCGTTGCAGCAGGGCCCTCAGTCCCTGGGGTGCTGTCACACCAATGAAGGCTGTAAAGTGAAATTTAGAGACGAAGAGTTCATCTACATTACAGCGGCACAGCTATGGCGCAGCAGCCGTAGCGTGGACGCTTCCTGTGTCGACGGAAGAGGTTTTTCCAGTCCGTGTAGTTAATCCCCTCTCCTAGCTTGTGTCTACACTGGGGTTCGGTGCAACCTCACTACATCACAGAGGGCACGGTGTTTTGTTTTGTTTTTCCCAGCCGGGAGCAATGTAGCTAGGTCCATCTAAGTTTTAAGCAGGGGCTTAGGCATAGGAAGTTTTTCGCTTCACATGTCTGCTGCCCCGGAGCCGCTGAGGGCACTGAAGCTGGTTGGTGACATTTTGGAAGTATAGGGTTGCCCGGGTCTACAGGAGATTGTGGTCCTGCAGTGGCGAGTTTCTTTTGTCATTGTGGAGTGTGTTGTGTGCAAGGATATTTTTAATAAAGGAAGAGGAAACCCTGTCATCTGCCACAGATGTAAATGCTACACACACGTTGGCAGACACGCTTTATGTTGGAATAAGGGATTCCCTGTGTGCAGAGCAAAGTCTTGGGGGACAGGGAGGCTGGTGAAATGGTGGGCCTGACAGGGCGAAGAATAATGCTTTGCATGGAGCCATCAAACACTCTTCTGACCCCGCAAGACTGCCTGCCTTCGTCACTCCTCTTAATTCATGGAAATTGCCGTGAAAAGACAGATGGTTTTTAAAAGTTGATTTCTGTCTCCTCTTTATCTGCCTGGGATTCGTCTCTGTGAGACACAGGCACTGCTTTGGCTGGCAGAGGCAGTGATGTGAGCTATGGTACAAATTGAGGTTATTGACACTATAAGTCTTCAGTTTTTATATCTGTAGATTTCTCTTTGGCATATTGATGTTTCAGACGGGGCACAGGTTAAGGAATCTAAGTCTGTATACTGTTTGGTTAAGGAGAAAAGCTCGAGTGAGCAATGGTTTGTCAGACGGCTGTTCAGTATTTGACTTCACGGGTCTGATACTTGAATTTGCATTTCAGTTTGAATAGTGGTAGTGTGGTTTTAAAAGCACAGCGTCCTCTCTCCTGGGATGATGACTTTTGGGTGCCTTTTCCTCAATTTTTTTAAAAACCTAATTTTGACTAAACACAAGCTCAGAGTTTAAAAAACAAAACCCTAGTCGACTTAATTTTGAAACCAGAACATTAAATCAGCATCCCTTTTCTTTATGCACTGCAAAAATATGAAAAGTTTAAGATACATGGTCTATTTTGAACTCCTTTTACTTTAAGAGCCGTTTGCCAACTTTCCCCATTGCTTCAGGATTCTTTGAGTCCAAAGGGCACGATTAAAAAGTCTGGTTTAGCAACCCTCTTACAGCTGATGTGTTTGTCTCATCCATGTAGAGGGGCTGTAAATAAATGTTGTTTCTGGTAGCTTTCCCAATATGAAATCCACTGGTTCTGCCAGGTCAGAAGTCGTCTGCTGGGCACTGGACTTTCTTTAATATTGGAGTGTCCATCGTGGATGTGTTTGAAATCCTAACGAGCAAAGCTGGTTTTTATTTCAGTTCTTTGCTAAGGTCTAGGATCCCTTGTTTATGAAGCTTGCCTCCTGCTTTCTGTTCGGTGCTTATAATGGGTTAAATTCATGCATGACTTGATGGGGGCATCTCCCTGGATAAAACGGTGGTGGTTTTTTCCCCCCCTTTTAAATCATGTTAAAATGAAGGCCAGGCTAGGTCTGAAAAGGTGCTATGGTGGAAAGTGAACGATGGAGCTGATCACGAATAGAAAGAGGACATTTGTGGCACAGAGTTTGCATGGGCCGAACAATAGAAACACTGTGGCTTGTAAGCCAGGGACTTGGCGCAGATGCGGAGCAGTTAGACTGGCGTGTGGAAGGAGTGGGGGCAGGGCTTGTTATTTGCATAACTGATTGTTGCCCTGGGGATTAAGGTGGGGGAAGGGAAGGGAGGCGGTGGGAGCACAAAGAAATCTACTGAAGATGCAGATTTTTACATGCTCTGCCACTTCTGCCGTTGGGTGCTGTGCAGTGTTGCTCCAGCCCACGCAGTTCATTCGTGCCATCCTGCTGACATACGCTTCTGCCTGGTGCTGCGCTAGAGCTGTCATCTGGTTTTGTTTTTACTAAGAGGGCAGGAGGGGTCCACAAGGGAGGCAGACGGGTTGCCAAGGGATTGGGTTTTTAACAGCTCCTGATGTTTCTCATAAAGGCAGTGACTCTGCGGCCTGGAGTGTCAAGATAAAGTCCAAAGGAAGACCTCTGGCTGCGTCTTACGCTAACGTTTTTTTAAAAATGTGTGTGCAAACCCTTCAATATTTGATCTTGAGCGTTTATCCTCCCAGGACGCGGGAGCTTTTTGTAGTGAAAATCCGCTTTTGCTGCCCGTCTTGACTGCCTGTAACAGTTTTTTTCCCTGGGTCGTCGCTGCGTCGAAGTTTACTTTATACAGCTTCACAAGGCACCTCTGATTATTTTTCGAAATACAAATAAGCTTTCCAGGCAGAGGATGCATGATAGCCGGCGCTGTCTTACTGGAGCATTTGTAAGAGAAACCTGCCTTGCACGGGCGCATGGCCCCATGCTACCCACGGGGAGTGGAGGTGTTTAACTTGTTCTTAAAACAATGCGTGGCTTTTAACGTTGCCTTTCTTATCTGAAAGATGTTTTTGCAAACCCCAGTTGCTACCCCCGATTCCTCCATTTTTAATGGCAAGGCTATAGCAAGTAAACCTGAAATTAAGTTCCTATTTGACTACCGTCTGTAGCTTAATGGGAAGAGCAATGGGAATGATTGGCTCTTCAGTGAGCAACACTGAAGGTTCTGCTGTTTTGGCCAGGGGTGGGTGAGTAATGTGGACTGGGCGAGTCTGGGCAGCGGAGCAGGATGGACTGGCGATTCTGCTAAGGGCTCGTGGGTCTGATCCGGACACTCTCTGCCTGGTCTTTGGCAAATCACTTCATCCTATCGCCTCCATTCCGCATTCTGCAAAGTGAGCATAGTTCTTGCTTTGCAAGGTGCCGAGGATTTAGTGGCTGCTGTACGATGGAAGTACTGGAGACGAATAGCTGGTGCTAGCTCAGAATACCAGCCGGTTCAATGAGCTCTCCTGTTGGCTTGGCCAGATGGGTGTCTGAAAGTCTTCGCTGTTATTGACTGTAAGGAATTTGTAGCTCAGTTTAGCCAGTTAGTTGCTTGGACAGAACAATTAAACCAGGTTAAAGGGATAAGAGGAAAAAAGGGGCTTTTTGCAATTAACCAAATTAGCAGTAGCCAGGGGGGCCTCCTTGCAAAGAAGATGCTCTAGCCTGTCCTGGGGGGGTGTCAGGAGGTGCGCTTGTCATTTGGTGCCACCTCTCTCCCCACGTGAGATGAGGCACAGCATCAGTGGAAATGGCTGCTGGAGTCCAGCCGTGCCCTAAGGAAAGCATCTCTTTCTTCAGACGCCTGAGTGCCACTGCACATTTCTAGGCGCTCTGGAAACGCCCGTCTCTGGGCTGACAAAGGCCAAATCGACACGACGGGCGTTGCAGCTGCGTAGCTGTGCCCGAGGGGCTTTTTCTGTTCTTGGAAGTAATCCACTTCCTTGTGTAGCAGGAGCTAGGTCGGCATAGGCGTGGCGCTCAGCCTAAAGGAATGGCCAAAGGGGAGGTGGGGCAGAGAAGTGGGCAGCCACTTAAAGCCGACAGACAAGCATCTTGTTGGGTTTGACTGGCTTTTTTTTTCCTCCTCCTTGGGGCTAACCATGGTGGCAGGCAGTGTTTTGTCTTTTTCTTGCCTCCACCCTCATCAAACACAACTTCTCCCGTGCACCTACATAGCGGTGGATTCTTCCAGTGGGCCGCAGAAGGTATTCGCTCAGAAGCCTTAGATATCCACCCTTCATTTGATTTATCAAACTTTTCCTCTAGGGCCAGCCCTCACTAGAAAATTGCTGATGCTGATGGACTGTGTAATGGGGCAGGGCTCCTTCCACCTCCCACTGCCCAGGATAGAGCTGCCCCTGTCTTTTGTTATGGGAGTGGTTTGGGTTACTAGGTGGAGGAGCCAGTATTCAGGTATCAGTGCCAGCTGCCTGGTGTATGTGACAGGTGCTTTACGCCAGTGTTTCCTCAGTGCTTGCCAGGGAGACACTAGGTCAGTTATGGGACTCAGCAGAGCAGTAGCATGGCCTTCGTTCATGCCAGCTGCAATGGAGGCAATGGCTGCCTTGGGCATTATTAATGCAGCTGGTTTCCCAGCGCTTGCGTCTTGTGTGTTCTCTACGGGAGGGCTGTGGCGGGTGTGTGGAAGTGATCTGATTCCAGCATTCCCGCTTGCATGGATTCATGCCTGAAAAGTAAGACGTTTAATTCCGTTCTCTTTGGGAAAAATATCTTTCTCCCGTCTCCTCTCCTGCCCCTCAGAAGAGAGGCGCAGCTGGGGTCTGTGTGTAAATCACACCAGAGGGTCCTGTCTCCTGGGATTCATGCCCATCTGCCTGCGAGATCGCAAGGTGAAGCCGAGTGCTTTTATCTGAGAGCCTCAACTGTGACGGACCTGCCACTTCGAATGGAGGAGCAACCTCAGCGTGATTTTTCTAACACACATGAGGAGGCAGTCCTGCACTGTGGCTTTGTTCTGTAGATTTCTCTGCCATTTGCACCTGCTCCCTGGTGACCTTCTCTCCAGCTGAGTGACTAGACGTGGTTGCTTCAGGAGCCGGCCAACATCTCTCAAGTGCCAACCAGATACGGTTGGTAGAACAGGAGTTGCTCCTTTTCCTAGCCTCCTTCCTGGATGTGCGGCATGCTATGGTTTTGGTCTCTGTCGTAGCTTCCACTTGACTCTGGGCCCACCCACTGCTCCTTCAAGTATATTGCAGGATTCTCCATTTCTCCTCTGACACATCTGGCTATGTGTCTCAGATACTGAGCAACTAATAAGCCATTTGGCTTGTCCTGGTCAGCAGTTCTTTTGTTACTCGTTCATCGTGGAATGGCTCCTGCTTAGTTGTGTTCTTCTGAGTGAGGCAGCGTAGAGGGCTAGGGATATTACAGCCATTTTAGCTATTGATTGCCAGAGGACTGTATGTTGCTGCATAATATAGGAGGTGGCCTTGGCTATTGAACTGCCGGACTGGATCAGAACCTAGGTCCCTCTAGTCCAATATCCATTCTCTGGCAGTGACCAGTACCAGATGCTGCAAGAAGGTGCAAGAAACCCTGTGCAACATTCAACTTAGGTACTTCACTGCTTGTAGACAAACATGCTGCTGGTGATCACCCTTAACGCTTGAAAACATGCCGCCATTGGCTCTCCTTCTCCTCTGATCCAGACCACTCCTCTCACCCCTCCTCTTCCTCTTTTTTTTGGGGGGGGGGGGGGAGGGTCATGGACGTGACCCTGTCCATGACCCCATGGACGTGATCTACTGTCTCTCTCAGGGGTCCCAAAGAAGTGCCTACCTCTTATATCGAAGCCCTGCCTAGAGAGTGTGGAAAGTTTCAGCAGTTGGTAGCAGAATGGGGGTTTTCCATTTTGTTAATGGCTTTGATGCTTCCCCTCCTCCAACCACCTTTGATGACTGTGTACCTCTCATGCATCTTTGTCTTGATTTCAGCTTCTTGGCTATCCACATCCTACTGCCTTAGCGTAATTCCGAGCCCGAGGTTCTTGCAAAGACACATAGGTAGGAAAATACCCTTTAGGAGAGGGTGGATGGCACAATGGTCAGGGTGCTAGCCTGGCAGATCCAGGTTCTGGTCTCTCTGACTGGGCAAGTCACGTGTCTGTGCCTCGGTATCCATTCACTAAAATGGGGATGTTACTTCCCTGCCTCACGGGGTCGGGGGTGAGGATAAATGCATCCTAGTTTGAGGTGCTCATTGCAGTGGTGATAGGGGCCCAAGAAGAACAGAAGATGCATATGTTGGTCTCTTGGCAGAGAGTGGATATTGGGGACTGGAGTGGCACAGCTTAAAAAAAAGATGCTGGCTGCAGGGCTGTGGCTCGAAACAGATTTTGTTCCTACAGTTTTTGCGTGTGAGATCTTACTCCAGGCTTCTATTGTTGTTTGCCTAGTCAAATCAGCGATACTGTAAGGGCTTGAAAAGGAAATACAGTGAAAGATGCGTACTGGTTTTTCTGGAGGCCAGAAGGAAACCTTCAACCTAGTTTCAAAGCCCTTCTTTTCAAGAAGATGCTGCTTTCACCGTCAGTGCTAGCACTATGTGGTGTACATAGGCAGTGATGAACGTGGCTCGTATTTCTCAGTCCAGCATTTTTTCTTTAAAGCCTTATGGGACCCAACACAGATCAACTTTACGAGCTGTGTTAAAAGAAGTGTTACTCTTGCTTCTCCGGGAGCCTGGTTGGTGTCATGGCATGTCTTGACAGTGCGTCTATCCTTACCTGCCGTCATTAAGGAGTTTTCAACATTACTTATATAAAGCCTTTGCACTTTCGATTGCTTCATTGTACTGCACAATGGATTCTCTGTCAGTGTGCCAGCTAATTAATTTTAACTTTTAATGTTGCTTCATCTCGGTGTGCTCTCTGCGTTGCCCAGTTTTAGTGTGTGTTCCAGTTCCAGTGTCTTTGTTGCTGTTCATTGTCTAGTTGCTGGAAACGATGGGACTGGATGGCGTACTGCTCCCTTTTGGTCCCTCTCTAAGCAACTAGTTGTACTCGCGTCTCCTTCCTTTTGTTACAGATGTATTGATTGGTGAGAGCGGAGCAGGGGAGCAATTAGGGACTGTTCAGCGAGTTGGTGCTCTCAAGCACATGGTTTATATTCTAGGTGGAAGAAGGCTCCGAGTGCAATGTACACTTAGTGTAATCTGATGAAAATAACAGGCTATCACTGCTTGGCTTGCTGATTTTTCTGAACGTGCCTTGTAGGAAATGACCGGGGAGGTGAAATAGTATTGTTCGAATCTTCGTTACGCAAGGGCTCATTCATCATTCCCACGAAGAACACAGTCAGGAACAGAAATACAATTTTTCCCCCCTCAAGTGCCACGATACATTAATTAGCAGCTTTTTAAACAAATATTTTTTGCCCTCTCACCTTCTACACAAGATTTTTTTTTTTAAATGCCATTCAGATGATGTTATGCTGAGCATGAGACCTGGAGAACTTGGCCAACTCGCTGGCTTGATGCTGTGTGAATGTAATGCCCTGATAGTGAAATGCCGCATCTGATCAAGTCCAGCCTTTCAGGGAACGTTCTGGGCAATCAGAATCCTGTTGAGTTTAGTGACCAGCTGAAGGCAAGAGAGGAAAATAAAGGGAGGGGGGAATGGGGGACATGTGTAGCCTTGGCAATAGGAGACCCTGGAATGAGGAGGAATGGTGGGAGGGATGGCACAACTGAGACACTGGGGACCTTGGTAAACAGAAGAAGTGTGAGAGAGGGGCCTGGGTCGCCCTCACAGGCCTGGCATAGTGGAAGAGTGAAGGATTGGGGGAAGATAGCAGGGTCTTCCGCGGGGGGAGGGCACAGCCTCTGGCATGAGGGAGTGGGGTGGGGCTGCAGCATGTCCCTGAAATCAGGAGAAGGGGTGGCACCCAGGGAGCTTGTGGGTGGGATGGAAGGGTGCAAGGTGTGCAGTGCACTCAGCCTGAGAGTCTGTGATGTGTGACTGCCTAGTATTTTTTTTGTAAGACACGAGCCTCTCCGTTTTAGTATTGGGACCCCTTTGAAACTCGTGGGGTAGGTGCGGACCATTGGACACAACTTACATGTAGCAGGGAGCTGCAGGTTTGGATTGCAATCTCCGTTTCATGAACACACACGTGATATAGGTGAACACACCACTGCCCCCATCCTTCCCTCCCACCTTCTCCGTTTTTGGAGGATCTTAAGTTCTTAATTTGTGCACCAGGTATTTGCAAAACCAGTCATTTGATTCTCAGGACCCTTCCTTCTCCCCAGCGTTTGCACCAGGTGGTTTCCGTTCAGTGTTCTGTAGATTACCTCCCCTCCCGTCCATGATCACGTGTCCTACCTCCCCTCCTATCTGTGCTTGCATAATGGGTGCATGTGGAAAAACAACTTGAGGAAAGTACGGACTTATTTTTAGTTGTCTTAATGAAATTTGACTTGCTCATAGCACCGTGTGACCATACAGGTCACTTCATCTTTCCTCTCCTGAAGGGATTAGTAATTAGGATGCTAGCCTGGGAATCAGGGAATTGAACCTGGCCTCCCTTTCCACCAGAAATCCTGTGACCTTGGCAAAATCAGTCTCTCGATCCCTCAGCTCCCCACTTGTAAAACGGGGACAGTACCATCAACCCACCCCTAGAGGAATTTGTGAGGAGAAATTCATAAATGGAGGCCATAGCCCTCCTGCCAACAAGTGGCCAGCCTGGGAAGAGGTGTTTAGTTCTTCAGCTCTGGAAGGCGGGGGAAAAATGAAGATCTGTATATGTGTAAACTGTAGCTTTTTAGTTTGAAATGATGGGTTTTGTCTGAATGCTGCTGAGTTTTGTCTAGGAGGAAAGGCTACTGTACTGAAAGGGAGCACACCATCTTTTCGGAATGGAAATAGAGGCAGGTCAAGGAATATGAAATTGATGCCTTTGTGCTTAATCTGGTTATAAGGGCAGCGATTACAGATAATGAATTTTGCCTGTCCACATAGCTGTAATACAAGAACCTAAATGTCTTTCAGGGTAGAGAAGGTCACCCCTCTTTATTTCTGGTTGTAAATTTTGCTGGTTACAGATGTTTAGTGTTGATATACATAGCTAATTAAGTTATTGCTTAAGCCAGTTGGCAAGGCTTGAGTGTGTTGAGAGGGAGGAACCAAGCTGTTCCATAATAACCTATCCAGTTGTTTCTAGCCAGGCACATTTGCAGCTCCCAAGCCAGGACTGTAAGTCCCCTCTGACAAGGCATGTCCTCTGGGTGCTGATGGCAGCATAAAGAAGCGGCATGGCTTTGTGTGGAGAGGTGTGGGAGGAATTGAGCAAGGTTGCTGGTTTGTGTTTTAAATGTGTGTTTTATCTCAAGCTTTTGGGGAGAGATTTCTAGTACAGTCCTATCATATTGTGGTAAATGAGGATTTTGAAAAATGGGAACACTTCTGTAGCAAAGAGCATTTGTATGCTGCTCTCCCAGTGTTTCTAGGTAATTGTGGAGGGGCGGTACACACTGGTACAGAGGGAGGGACAGGTTGACTGAGGCATGGTAGTTCAGTGAGCTGGCAAGGCTTGATAGGCTGCATTATCCTCCAAGATTGAAGCTTTTGGGGCTGCTGTTGCTGGATGCGTGGCCTTGGGCGAGAAGCTTGGTCCCCTTCACCAAAGCTCTTTGCCTGTTGCACCTGCCGTGGAGCGATCATGAGACCCTGATCCTTTCCGTTCCACAATGGGTGCAGGGGAAACACAAGACCTGTGCGTTGGTCCTGTGTGACAGTGTTGTTTGAACCTAGTTCAAACTAGTTTGGGCTTTTAAGCTTGGCTTACCTGAAAGGGTAGCAGGATTGCATTGGGGCCGTAAGCTACACCATAGAGCCTGGGAATGATTTTAAAATGCCTTGGCCCTTTCTACATTTGTCAGGCAAACTATTTTTAAACAGTTAAAACCAGTTCAGCTAGCTCCGCTAAAGGGCAGTGGAGGCGGGTTGACCTGACCCAGCAAAGAAGCCAAGTATTTGGGTCCTTACCCGTAATGCAGTGTGGTGGAGGAGAACCTTGCCGCAGAAGAGGATGTGCTGCAATAAGCCGTTAGCCCAGTTTTGCTGTTTCTGAAGGTGGCTTCTTTTCTCTCAGGATACGGTGCAAAGGTAAAATACTTGTTTCCAGCCCCATTCCTTAAAAATGTCAATGTGCTGCGTGGCTCCTTGCATTGGATATGTGTCAGCACCAGACTTTGGTACTCTCTTCTACAGCTCACCCTGGCATTCAGGAATTCATCCTCCAAGACTTGCTGTGATGTGACCCCCAAAAACCATTTAGGGCCAGGGCAAAAATCTCATGGATTTCAGTGGGGACTTTGGCTGAATGAATGAAGGACTGCATGACAGTCTTCTCTTACTACCACGTGTATGGACCTTGCACGCTTGACAGCCACTCCGCGCTTCTCATTTTAACGCATTAACGTGAAATGAATTAGAATGAATTTTGAGGCATTCAGCTTGTTCTAGTCTTGACCTGAGAGCAGTCTGGGAAAGACGGTGGGGACCCTGCAATACCGTAACATCTCTAACAATGGCAAAAGTAAAAAATCATACCCTTCTGATCTCATGTTCACAGTTAGGCAGGGCAACCTCTTGAGGTTCTAACACATGTCTGAAACCAGCTGTTTATAACTGGTTGGGGCCCTGAGCTCTCGCATGTGCTGGATATGTTGAATCTGGCAATTACATGGTTAATGTTTCCATTGCATCTCTTTCTTCATACTGTTGCCAGTTGAGGCTTTTTCTTCTCTAAAGAGATTTTGACTTTCGGAATGATGGAGTATTAAATTGCTTTGACTGGAGACCAAATGCTCCACGCCGCCAGTGTCAAATTAGTGCTTGTGATGGGGGGAAGGGAGGGCAACTGCAGTCTAACAAGGGTATTGTTTTAGTTCTTTTTAAGAAATACACGGCGTGTTAGCTTTGGGAACGGGAGGCAGCCCTGTGCTTTTACTGAAGCTGATCACTGTTGTAGGGTGCTTGTTCCTTTTAGAATCCGTTGGGTAATTTCTCAAGCATTCCATATCTGTATCCCTTACATAATAAGAGCTGGCAGATGACCAGTTGCAGGTTGTGTGTGCAACCCAGCGATAAACTCTAGAAACAGTGGCTGCAGTGCCCAGCCCCGTTAGCCATTATATCTCTATCCCAGCATCTCCGGTCTCCGTAGACAGGCTGCACTTTTATTTAACTTAATAAAAACACTCTAACAATGCAATTCTCCTCCGCAGTGCTTCATGGTGACCAAATGCAAAATCCAAAATTGTCCTCACTTCCCCAGGAGCTGGTTGGGACTGGAAAGGAGGCGTGAAGGATGGGCTGCCTCTCTCTCCCCCACCTCATGTTCTCGAGCAGGGGAAAGATTCAGGGGGGTTCAGAGTGTACTCGGCTACCCCTCTGCCACATTAAAACTCAGCATGTGCTTTTTTCCTTCTCTCTGCACCCCTGCCCACCTGTTTAGTTTTCATGCCTTTCTCTTCCTCTTCTCCCTTGATTTATGCCATTCTCCATTTTTCTTCCTCGTGTCTGTGCATTGTTCCCCTCTCCCTCTCTTTTTTCAGTATCTTATGTTCCTTTTGTTTGAGGCTCACTCTTGTCTCCTGCACTCCCACCCTCCAGCATTTACTCTTGCCCCTTTTCTTCTTCTAAGCCCTGCCTGGCAGTGACCTTCTTTCCAGCAGAGAACTGTTGAGTCTGTTTCAACGTGCTATTTCATTAGCTGGCCAGGATGGGATCACTAGGGACCTGGGACTGTTCTCCTTCTGCTCAAAACTTTTAATTCCTGTTTGGTTAGGGAGTAAAGGACTGAATTGTGTTCCCCCGCCCCCCCCCCCCCCCCCCCCCCGTCCTACCTTGTGACATTCTGCTTGTTAGCCCCTTAGTGCGGCAGTCAACCTTTTTTCCTTTCTGCTCTTCCTTTTTCCCTACCCGAGGATAGCATCCATGCTGATGCTGCTGTACCCAGCGCTTGCTTAGCTGGTGGAATCAGCAGCTGAGCATAACTGATAAGATTCTAGTCAGTTTCACCCTGTCATGATGTGTGGGAGCTGTAGGGGCAGATGTGATCCAGATCAAGCAGACGGATTTTCTACCTGCGTGAGAGTGGAAGGCAGAAAATGAGGGATCCCTGAGCGGGAAGTTGACTCCGCAGCTCGCAATGAAATGTGAAAGAGCCTGGGATATTCTAGTGTTTGAACTTTACTCCTCTTAGCAAGTGAGAAAATGATTTTAAAGATCTCCTTCAAGGCCTGCAAACAACTAAAAACTTGCTGCTGATTTGTTCTTCCTGCGGCTGTGATGAATTCCTAGAAAGTCCTATTTCTCAAACGACCTAAATTGTTGACAAAACGTGGCAAGGCCAGCATTCTGCTTTATTTTATGTTCTTGGATTATTTTTGTAAAGCCCTGTAACTGCATATACAAATACTTCCACTCCTTGGAGTGAGAGCTAGCTGTGTAGCTGTGTGGGTGCGTGCGGGACTGTGGCATTGCTGGTGTGTTTGGCATTTCTGCCATGAGGATCTTTGTGGGGGGAGACCTTGTCATTTGGCAGTGGGTTTCTTTTAGACGACTGGAAGGGGCTCGTACGGTATTGGCCATCTGTCACCCTTAGTATAGCTTCAGTCTGCCTTCTGTTTACCACAGAAGGGTTTACCCATTTTCTGTAATACAAGTCCACTAATTCTGACCACGAGGGGTAGTAAAAGTTCCATTTGGCTTTGCCTGTTCGTATTTCATATGCATAACCGGATTTTTTCATTCCCTTGCCAGACACACATGAAGTTTGCTACATTTTTTTTTTAATATTATTCAGTGATGATGTGAGTTTCTAGGAAAATAGCTAAAACGGTGTACACCACGGAAAGCAATTTTGGTGTGATGAAAAACCAACAGCAACGCCAAGTTTGTGTGAATTGCGTTATTGGCATTACCCTCTTGTTCTAGTTAAAGGGTTAAAAATTATGGGGAAGTTCAGCTAGCTCTTGCAAGATATGGTTGCCGTAGCAACAGGCCTTCTAATCTGGTAGGTGACCTGAGAGACTGTGGAAGATGCAGGGGTTGGTTTGGCATTTCATTATTTCATGAGGCTACAGCTCTCCAGCTGGTTCATTTCTGAGCATAAAGCTGCTGTTCCTACCACTAGAATTACTGGCATTCCAAAACAAAACAAAACCTGTTTGGATTACACAGAACAAGGCAGGGTCTTTTTAGGCTTGGGGCACCATCCCTTTTGTAAATATTTTTTTTTTTTTTTACAACTTCTGAATTTCTTGGTGCCTGCTAAAGGTTCCTTGTTAATATCACCATGACAGTGTGGTCTGGTTTAGTTGAGGATGATTCTTTTTGGAGCCAGCTTGTGCAATTTACAAGTAGTTTTGTGATATTAATAAATAAACCAACCTGTTTTTAGAAGCATCCATGTTCAGTTTGTTTATCCGTCACCCATCTTTTTTAGCGATCCATAAATTCTCTTGATGCCATAATTGCATAGCAAATCTCAAGCCAGACAAATATTATTTAAACTTGTGTATTACAGATAGGACTTCCTTTTTTCTACAGGGTTTACCTTGTTAGCTAAGCAGAATATATTCCATTTTCCATGGCACTGTAGTATTTCCCTAGGCACTTTTGAAACCCTGGCAAAGCAAACTCCTTTCTGATTTGCTGATGCAATGCTATGCCAGAAGGGCAAAACCCATAAAAATGCTTTCAAATAGGGAGCTGGGGTTTGAATAAAAGCAGTGGGAGTAAGAGGCACAAATGTGGATCTGAAGGGGGGGGGGGGAATGAGCTCAGTAAAGACTATACAAGGTTGTGGAGAGTAAGATGGACTGGTCAAAGAATGACTTGTCAGCATTTTGTGAAGAACATTCAAGTGTCAAAGAAGAATTAAGGATTTGGGGGGAGGGCTTTTTACCTGGCTTTTACAGGCTAGCCTGATACGAGCCAATACATTCACTCATTTTGATCTTGCTGTTTGCAGTTTAACTTCTTTTGTAGCAAGGTTTTATATGGAGGAGCTGGGTTTTACAACGGCTGCCTACTTTTCAGGGGTTTGATGTCAGCGCGTGGCGAGTTCTACAATACTCCAGCAGTGAAGATAAGTTGACGTTTCTCCCAAATCCCAGTTTTTCAGGGGTTGAGTTGTGTCTCTGTCACCTCAAACTAGGCTTTCTGGCCATCCTATTTCACTGTCTATTAAGTCATGATAACTGGGTTCCACTGTCTAATGATAGTAGGAGTTTGCTTAACAAAGAAGCTCTGGCTTTGGAATGTTTAGTTCTCCTGGTTTTTCCTCCTCCCCTTGGAGATATGTGCGTGGAATCTTCGTTAGAGCAAATTAGCCTTCTGGTGTGTGCTTTCCTTGATTTTGAGTAACCGTGCTTACTCAGGGTTTAACATCATTGGGTTCTTTGTATTTCCGCCGTTTTTATCATTGGGGCTTTTTGTGTAGCTGCTTAATTTAGCTAATGCTTCTTCTAATATTTGAATTCAGCAAGTCTTTAGAGCCGGAAAACATACATGCAGTATAACTTTTCCTTCAGTGCTGCGTGCTCTTTCAATGGGAGTTTGGTGTAAACTCTCTACAGCACCCTTACAAAATTCTGCTCACTGGTCAATCATTACAGGAAAGAGCAAGCAGAGTAGAGAGGGGTTTTTGGGGGTGGGTATGTGGATTAGTAAATGAGCATGACCATTTTGTCGTGCTGCTGTATGCTAACAGGCTCTGCAGGGTAGTTACCTCATCAGCTAACGCACTGTTAATACACATGGTCCCTGCAGGAAAGGCCTTTGTTCAAAATACCTCCAGCAACATGTAGCATTTGTAGACTGAAGCCCCTCTCCAATAAAGTAGTGTGTGAAAGTAAACTGTCCCAGAGATGACCTGACCAGTGCATCTTTTCTTTACAACGCTATTAAATGGATATCCTGGCCTTTAATATGGACTCCATGTATTTCAGGGGTCCCGCTGGTGCGTGTGGGTCACTCGCCGGGATTATCTGGATGTAACTCACTTACTCGCTTCCCTGCCGTTGCAGGGGTCTTGGGAACTGGTATACGTCAGTCCTTCCTGCTGGCTGGCTGTGGCACAAAATAGTTGTCTCCTGTGGGCTGTCATACTTTGGTCTAATTTCAGTGTTGTGCTGGGTAGTGTTGGTAGCCTGTGATATACAGGAGATTACACTAGACCTGATGGTCCCTTCTGGCCTTACTCAGACTCATCTCTATTCTTGACTACATCCTTGACTTCCATTTGCTATTGTTTGCCACTGAAGTCCAACCTTCCCTGGTCTTGCAACGGCTGGGTTTGGTGATGGTTGTGCTGCTTGCCTGTCTCTCACAAGCAGCCGATGTTACCTCCTAACTGTCCAGTTTCTAGAGTTGTGTCCCTCTTCCCCCTTAGCTAGTTGAGGTTCGGAGGCACGGGTTATGCTGAGTTCAGTGATGTAAATACTTGACACCTGTTTAAGGCTTAGGAACCTGAGTCTCTTTCGAACGTGTGACGTAGTGCAGTTAAACAATTTACTCTGGCTCTGAATAGACCCGGGGCTTGGGTGAGGGATACCTGCCTGTGAAGAGGGTTGTGGGTAGGAAAAAGATCCTATTTGCCCTGTTGGTTGAGGCAGTGCAATGACTGTGTGCTAATCAGGTCCTCATTTCACACAGTTTGCTCCTGGATGCTCAGGGAGCAGAAGTTTGACCAAGGCTGCCTTTGTAATCTGTGTCTTCAGCTGGACCAGTATCAAAGTCACCGTGGGGAGTTTGCTATTGTCACCTTGAAACCAGGCTACAGCAATGCACTCTGCCTAGGGCTGCACCTTAAACTCACTTAAACTGTAATCCAGCCCCGAATGGGACTGTCCATTTCAGCAGTACTTCACATGCAGCGCATTAAATATGCCAGTTCTCTAAGATCTGCAGTGGTTCCGCAATAGTTTCTGGGTGTAGTTTAGTATGTTGGTGTTGCGCTGTAAAGTCCTTCATGATTTGAGCCCTGCACTGCAAGACACCACCTGCCTGCCCCCATGATACCAGTGCATTGGCAGGGTGTGAATGGTGGGTGCTGCAGGAAGGACCGTCTCCCTCGGGACTGCGGTCCTGGGCTCTGGAATCACCTTTCCCTCTCCTTTGGTCTACCTAAGCATCTTGAGGTGCTGCAAAGTTCCTCTATTTTCTGAGGGGCTGGGGTGGTATTGAGAACGATTAAGGGTAGGGGATTGAGGGCTGTGGTGCATTGTTAATTGCAAAAGTCAGTTAGGAGCTGCATTAGTGATGGGCTGTTGTGAAGTATCTTCCGGCGGCAAAATTGTGTATGAGGGACATTTATCCTTTGTGTTAATACTTCCATGGCTGCCTAGAGCATGGATAGATGCTATTAATAAACCTAAATAAACAAACTTAGGATTTGGAAGGCAGCATGAAAATGACAAGAGCCTTTCAGATTTCACTTGCTCCTGTGGGGAAGAGCACTGAGGAGTGGGGAAAGGAGCAGCTGCTGTGGCGGGGAGCCCAAGGGAAGAGGCGGGGGAGGGAGGAGAAGGGTTAGAGTAAAGGAGATCCCCCTCCTGCTAGCAACACCTTGGAAGCGGAGCACAAAGCAGATTAATGGAGTCCCAAAGGCCAGGAGATCCAGCCGGGCAGGAGGGGGGGGAGCTTTATCTTCCTTTCCAGAAGCCAGTAGCTGTGGTGAGGGCTTCACATTTCAGATCTTTGCTGCCCAGGGTTGATATGAAAAATGTCGTTTCCCCCTCCTCCCAGCCCCAGCTTGCAGGAGCACACCTTGATAGGAATCCCAGCCCTTGCAGTCTATAACCCTGGATGTGGCTGATAAGGACCCCAGGATCTACCCTGTTAGCCCCTGGGTTAATAATAAAGCCTACACGTCCAGCCTCCAACTGGTAGGCTTAGTCCTCTTGCTGGTAGCTGTTTTGAGTACTGCAGCCACCCATTGATCCTTGCTATAGGAGGTTGCAGGTAATGCTTTGGTGGAGGACCTAAAGAAAATACAGTGAAACAAGGTAATTCCTCACAGTGCACCTATCAAAGAGCTTGTGGTTCCCACCTCACGGCAAGGGAAGCAAAAATGCATAGTGACCAAAGAATGCATCTGCAAAACATCGGCATTTCAATTTGATGCCCATTCACTGCTGCTGTCTCTGGTCTCCCAGGTTGTCGGTGTGATCTGGGGCCCATGATTGCATAGCGTACTGAGTCAAATATGATCAGGCCTCTTTGCACCCTAATGATTTTCCTGAACATGTTAATTGACTGGAGGGCTAATGACTCAATTAGAAAAATCACTTGCTACAAAGATCCCTAGCCAAAATACAGTGAGGAGTCTTTCTAGAAAGTGATCTGAAGGCTGCATGTTATAAATCTCTTAAGCTCTGGCTCCAGCCACAGTAAATCTTCCTGCTAAGTATCTTGTATGCATTCGGTGCTTGGCGTATGGGGAGAGAAAGGGCCTCTCTGCTACTGAGAGCTGTTGTGAAAGGTGGTCCCATCTCTTGGCAAACTGCAGCTTGAAGCATCTGTGTTGGGGTGGTCAGGGTCTCTGTGTAAGAACAGTCGTGGCATGGTATCGCAGCTCTATCCAAGGCCAGTCCCCTGGTGCTGGACTGTTCTGAGGCTTTCAGACTGAATGGTCTCTCCTCTCTGCCCTGTGACCATTCATTCATCTTGCACATCTTGAGGAGCTTTTGGTCCCTTGCCTGTTGAAGTGACGGTGGTGTAGATACAAGGGCCGGCTGGTGCCTCTTCTGCAGTTGTGAAAGCACAGCAAATCCTGTCTTTGCTTAACAGATAAAACATCTGAATTTCTGGCTTCTGTGTGGGCTCAGTCATTACAAGGCTACCCTAAGAGATGTTTGCATTCAAGGGTGCTTTATGACTGTGGCACCATGATTCACCCTGCACATGTGTATGCTGATGCATGCATTTGAGTGATGTGAAAGAAAGGTCTGACCCCAGTGGCCAATGCTGGGCATGCGTAAGCATCTATGTGCAAGCTGCTTTCTTCCTTTTCTCTTGCGGGTTGAGTCCTTCTTGGAGAAATTCTATGACGTGCTTGGTGTCCACCACTGCGGGAGATCTTCCTCGGTCCTGGCATTAACACTTGAATTTCAGCCAACTTTGCATTTAGGTCCCGGTTGCTCACTTTCTCCAAGCAGGTCATAGGGTTTCTCCAAGGAGGACTCGATTTGGGCATTAGAGCTACTCCACTGAAGGGCCAGGTATCCGCATTAGCGAGTATGTCACAAGGAAAGATGCCTCTCTCCATCCAAGCTTCCGGTGCTTTCCCCAAAGCAGCCTCGATGATGCAGCCCCTGCATATTCAGAGCCCAACTTTGAGACCACTGTCTAGTCCTTGTGGTATTGGGAACACCTCCCTCGGAAGCCCAGAGAGCTGTAGGGGACAGTGCATCCCACTGAAGCTGCAGGGAAAGCCTAGGTGGGCTGGAACATGGCTGGCTATCCTGCGTGGGAAGCGGTCTCAGGTTTATCCCTCCAAAAACAGGACCATGTCGCAGCACAGTGAGCGTTCTGAACGCAGTGCTGCCTCGTTGGCTCCGAGCCATCTCTGAAGGAATGGTGACCTGCTGCGTCAGCACATCGATCTCTCCTCCAGGTAGTGACCCACCCTGTCCCTGCTTAGCTTGTGACCTCACGGGAGCCTGTCTGTTCTGCAGCATTTTGGGTTAAAGTTAAGGGGGTCCTCCTTCATTCAAGGCATGGTTTTTGGTTTGCCGGTCATACCATGCCTTAGCTGTAGGGTTGCTGGGAGATGGAAGTTGCCACTAAGGAAGCAGAGAATAAAGTATCAGAAGGCAAAAATCCATTATTTGATCGTCTTATTCTTGTCCCATCTGATGTCTGGGAATCCAGTGATCTCAATTTTGAGGGATTTTATCCCTCTGAATGGGGATTTCTCAGAGGTCCCCCTGTTCTCCAGAGACATGCCTAATTGCAGGCCATCGAGCGGGTGAAGAAATGGTGCCGATAGTGTACTTGTGGGTCTGTAGTTGGGAGTGCATTTCATCTCTGTTTAGAATGGTTATATTTCTCCCACTGGCTGACAAGCCATTAAACCACCCCCCCAACACTTTTTACAGAAGTTAAAAGTTAAATATTCCTCCTGAATATTGTCTGACTCAACTGACATCGATGGAAGATTGTCTGAGATCCTAGGTACGTAGGTGTGCAGTACCCACCCTGTTATGTGTCGCATGCTCAAGCAGAGCTAATATGGGAATTACGCCTCCCAGGAGCACTGTAGACCTATCCAAAGTGGCAGTGTCTGTTTAGGAAGACACACTGGATGGCTGGGGTGTCCTATTATAGTGGGACAGAGGTGTCATTCACTGGTATGTTTTGTTTTTTGCTATTTGTAATGCTGTCCAGGGAGGGGTGGGGGAATAATTCCAAACAAATGCATGCTTAGGGCTCAATCTGAGACCAACAAACAGCTTCTGTCTCCAAAGGAGAAAAGAAGAAAGTATTAAACCAGAGCAATACCTACTTCTCTAGGTGGCTGCTGATTTCAGTGCCACATGTTTGATCATCATGGAAAAAATCCTTTTCCCGTCTGCCTCTTTGAAAGCAGTGACGATTGCTTTAAAAACTCTAAAAGAAATAATTCTTTAATTGAATAGGTACTTGTTAGATTGTCCTGTTGAGGAAGTGTGCAGAAATTCTGCGAAATGTGTTCAGTGAGTATTGCCAAGCCTTATGCTGCTTAGTGATTTCCTGTTAGTGTTTGTTGGGGAGATAAACATTCCTCCTCCTGACCTATGTTGGAAAAACTGGATTTTTGCACTGGATGCCTTCAGTCATAAATGCAGAGAAAGGAAAAGTGTCTGAAAGACTTTTCTCACCAATAAATTCTGAAGAGAGAGGATGGTAGCTGTTGTATCAACCTTGTTCAAATCCACTGCCACAAACTTTTCTTAACCACCTCCCCTGTTTTCTCGAAACTTTGCATACTACATTCCATTCCAGACTAGTATTTTTCTAGGAAGTTTGAGGAGACTTTCACAACACGATAATTTTAGTACACCTCTTCTGATTTTTCTTACAACATTTGAAATCAAGCTTGAATTTTTTTTGAACTTTTTCTTCAGCTCTTATCTCCAATCTGGCTTGACATGGAAACACTACATTTGTGTAAGCCCTCCACCCCCCCACCCCCCCAAAAATGAAAAGCCTTACCCTTTCATGATATCAAGCCCTTTGGAGAAGGGGAAAGGAAAAAGAGCTTGTGATTCTCAGTGCCAGTGTAGGCAGAGAGAGGGTTAACCGGGGGCTTGTAAAGGTAACAACATAAATCATGGAGAGGGCAAAGGAAAGGGACCTGCCTTCCAAGCTAAGCCACAGGGCCATGAAGCAAAAAGGAATGGGAAACTGAAGGACAATTAATACTGCTTAGGATTCCTTCTAAGTTTAGGATGGATAGTTTTAGTCCTTTGCTTCAACCATCTGATTAGAGGCAGTGTGGGGTGAGTTTGGATCGGGCTGAAGACAGCCGTGGTTCTCATTAGATTGGTGTGGAGAAATGATGGGTCGAGTCCCTCAACAGTTCTTCTTGATACTTTAACTATTTGTTTTCTTTTAGAAGGTGTGGTATGCTTGTAAAAAGCATAGCTAAAGGGGCTCTGCTGAAACACTTTGAACCTTGGCTATTTTTAACCTGGCTTTTTGTTTGGGTTCCAGATTTTGCTGAGATTCCACATTTAACCCCGGGTGAGATTTTAGAGATTACAGCTATAAAATAACTGCCAAATCCACTTCATTTAAGCTCCTGGAAAAAGAAGGTTGCTCAGCACCGCACACAACATCAGGGAGAACCAAACTCTCCTGAGGACCTTATAATCAAAAGGCAAACAGCAGACAACGGTTTAGCCACACAAAGAAAGCATCAGGTGACCATGCAATGGGTTTATCACCCAGCAGTGTGCTAATTGGGTGGCGGATTGACATTGATAGGTTTCATGAGCACTTATGAGTGAATAGTTTTAATGTAGATGTACACCCTCTAGTTGGGATGGAATAGTTTGCTTTTGGCTTTTACTAAGAGGAGTGTTTGTGCCACTACAAATCTCAGCCACCAGGCTTGTGCAGTGGATTAAAACGTGGCCAGCTCTTGACCAGAGTAACTATTTTTTTAAATACGTTTTCGTTACATTCCCAAAGAATGTGATCACTCTCAGAAGAGCGAGAATTGGTGGCTCTGGATTCTCTGGTGAGCTTTTCCTCCCAAATTGGGTTTGTGTGGAAGCTGTCACTGGCTGTGCAATGTTTTGGCTGTTTGGTTTGATGCTTGTGAAACCAGCAAGGCAAACACAACTCTTGACCGGTATGATCCCTTGTTGTGCAAACACCCTTCTCAGCCCATTTGGAACCATAGATGGTCATTTATTGGAAGGTTTTCTAACCTGTATCCAGGTAGGCTGCGGAGAGGCTCAGTGTTGACGTGTGACTAGGGCAGACAGTAGGATGCCAGGTTTGGTGGTACTTGTGGGCATAAGTGAATCCCAGAGCAACTTCATGCAGGCGGGTGGTCCCATTTAGCTCAGTGGGTTATCCAGGAGCGTAAGCATTTGCAAGGTCAGGGCCTTGGTTCTTATATAGATTGGGATGGGAATGTATCTTGTGTCCAGAAGGAAATAACTTTAATATTGTCTTCCTCCCATCCGTGTCCACCGTTAGGGCTTTGTCCCCTCTGGGAATTTCCAGCAATCCCTAGCAAGACACCAGTGTTAGCTGCAGTTGTGCAAATCCAAAATGTAGACAAGGAAAGCTGAGATTTGCACCATGGTAAACTTGCCTTTTGCTAGAAGCAAGGGTTAGCCGCACATCTGGAAATGGGTGCTGGCCCTGTTTGCTGTTGGGTTTTGTGCTGGTGCATCAGTGACTAGCTGTTGACTGCTGGAAATGGGGCTGGTTCCCAAGGCAAGTCTTAGGTTAGGTATAAAATGCATCACTGAAGCTTCTTGTTTCGTCACGATAGATGCTGCAGTTTGACACTTGAGTATGAATCTGGGCACCCAAAAGTGTATCTTATTGAAATTACTTTATTTCAGTCAGCACATAGAATATTAGAGTAGGAAGGGACCTCAGGAGGTCATCTAGTCCAGCCCTCTGCTCAAAGCAGGACTATCCTCAGCCTAGAAGCTAGCAAACATCGTGGCAATGTTATAAATATTTTACCAAGATTAGTAAGATCCAAATAAACCCTTCTCAGGCAATTTCTGCAGTATGCTTCATGCATCCTTGTAATCAAAGCCAGTGTAAATGAAAGGCTTTGTATGCATTATCGGTACTGCTTGTTTATGAAATACTTAGGACATTGGAGGGTTCTCAGCAGCTTTCAGTAGAGTCCTACACTGATATCTCCCTCTTACATGTAGCACCTTTCATCCAGAAAGATCTAAGGGCACTTTATCTGTCACTGAAGTTCATCCATCTGTATGTGGGATGGGGAGCAGTGTCTATTTCAGAGCTCACAGCAGCACTTCAAAATGGAAAAGAAGTGTATGAAATGGAAAGTATAGGCAGAATTGAGGGAGGATGTGAAATTCTCCGATTTGTATCCAGCTAGGATGCTAAGGAGAGCACCTCCTGTCATAGATTGAAAACAATTGGTCACATCTTAACCCTCTTTATACCTCAGACAAGATCAGTCACCTTCTAACTTTGTAGTAGGAGGCACTGGTTCATCGCCTGCTTAAGGAAGATTCAGCCTGGGGCAGTCACAATCTCCCTGTAGCAACGTGGGAAAGTTAGAGAGTCTGCAGCATCCCTGGGATTGTGCATCTGACATGTTGTTTTGTGCGTGCGCGCCTACGTGCGTTCATTTGTTCTAGAGGAACTGGCCACTTCCGGCTGAGAGGCTCACTCGAGTCTGAGCAAGGCCCAGTGCGGTTCCTTTCCTCAGGTGGGACTTGTAAGATCTCGGTGTGAAGTGCTTGGGGGAGGGGTGCATCTTGTGTGTGAACTACAATTTTGTTTGGGAGGGAGGGGGGCAGACGACACGATACGTGGAGTGAAATCGCTTGGAAGACGAGTACGTTTTCTGCACAGACTATAAAGTGCTCCACTTAGTCTAACAAACCAGACACACAATTCCAAGAGGTTTCTCAAAGCTTCGGTCAGTGATCCCATTGTACGGTCCACCGTCTCCGGCAGCGATTTCCTGAGGCCTTCACAACGTGTTGCGCTTTGTTCCATTACCTCGTGGGACCCAACCTTCTGTTAGTAATTCTTCAGTGAGATCCGTGCTGCTTGCGAAGGGTGCTGGGCTGAGAGCCCTGAGGAGTGAACTCCTTTGTTCATAGAACCGGTACAGCAGGGGCAGAAGCAGTAGATTGGTCCTGCTGTTAAGTTCTTTGAGTCAGAGACCGTCTTCCTGTACGTTTGAAAAACATCCAGAACATCTGGGCTGCTGCCGTAATCGAAGTCGCAGTACAGCCTTCCTAATACTTGTATTACCTGCTGGAGTTCTTGCCTGAAGTGGTGGGAAGATGCCTGTTCTGTCCTGGACCTCTGCTGTCTCACCAGTTTGATTTTTAGATTCATGCCCTCTAAGAAAGGGATGACGGCTGAACAGCTTTCAGATTGTAAAGACTCAGCCATTACTGAGCTGGGCTGGATTTCAACCAGAGGGTGACCTAGAGGTGAAAGTCTCTGTATCCCATTATGAATCCCCTGAGCCCTCCAGTCACCCATCCTAATAAGGTCTAATTCACTTGGGAGCCAAATTACAATAGCCTTAGCGGAAGAAACCAGCGTATAGTCTACCTTCTTTTGTAAGCCCTCTGTCACAGCCAAAATAAATTTGCATCTAAATGGACAGTCGCGTCATAATGTCTTCTGGCTGTCTTATGCTTAAAGACCCAGGGCGCTTTGTAGGTGAATGTGGAGTGTAATCTCTGTTAGTATAACAGATGCCTAGTCATGAAACTTGCCAAGCAGTTTGTACTGTAGCCTTTGTTTCCGGGTGGTAGCTTTGTGACACAACCACCAGGCTTAGTCTGTTGCCATAGGTGAAAATTGTGTCCAAAAATAAAAAGTTCAGCCATTGGGATGAATTTCTGTTTTTTTTAAACACTATAAAATGATGGTGACTTTAACAAGGCTACAGCGGTAGTGCCTGGCGCTTGAAGTTTGGCATGGAAATAGTCCTCTCTGGGAAGCAGTGATTTGGCCTTGGTCTGATTCTGCAGTTATGGGCATTTGAAAGTGGCATCCCAAGCGTACACGCTGGAGGGTTTTTGCCAGTTTAAATGCTTACCTATGGAATCATGTGCCGGGCACATGTGCAAAGGTAGCTCTGCTTCAGGGTAGATTGTGCAGTCCCTTGAATTGCTCTGAGCTAGCCCAACAACAGGCCGAATATTTTATGAAAACCCAAGGGCTCGCAACTGGGATCCTCTTGCGGCAACTGTGCTCCCCACCAGAATGCCCCAGGACCTCGGGGGCTGAAGATGGAGCGGGGTAGCAGTAGGTTCTGCGCTCGGTGCTCAGCTCTGCAACTGGCCAGCCTGATTTCTTTGCTGTCTGTACCCAGCTTTGCAAAGCTCTCCGAGGGCACCATTTGGGGGAGAGGAGGATTCCTGAAACAAAATCACGGTAAGGGCAAACGTATTGGTGTTAGCTGGAGAGGTAGTGTGATTCAGCGGATAGGGCGCTGCACTGGGGTTTGGGATACCTGGGTCCCGTTGTCTGCTCTGCTGCTGACTTGCTGTGTGACTTCATTTCTGTGCCTCTGTTTCCCCTCCCACCTCTTTTCTTGTCTATTTAGGCTGTAAACTCTTCAGGGCAGGTTCCGTCTCCTAGTGTGCTTTGTATACTGCCCGGCTCAGTGGCCCTTGATTTTTGTTGGGGATTCTGGGTTCTGTCATATGGGTAGTTATGATAGCACATGGAGAAATTATGACCTGCCCAGGTAGTGGAGTGGAAGGGGGCACACTATGGTCTAGTAGTCAGGAGGGCTTATGTCTAACACAAGAGACTTGGATTTTAGACTTGCCCTGAAACTTCTTGTTCAACCGTGAGCAAGTCCGTCTCCCCCTGTTACCCCAGGAGCACAGCCCTTGACTCTGTGCATATGGGATAGGTAAGTAATACCCCGGCTTAAAGATGGGGAAATGTATGCACGCCAGGAGTCTCAGCTAGGGTTTGGAATTACACCTTAACTCTGGAGTGCAGTGTTGTGATGTTAAATTCACGTTAGGTTGCATTTAACATCACAGCGTATCCCAAATGTCAAGTTTTTTTTTTTTGGCCTCCATGATAGTCAAGGTTGAAAACAAGTTCTCCTGTTGTGCAGTGAGGCTAAATATGATTGTGGAGGTAGGGTAAATGACCTCCTACATGTAAAACACCTTTAAGTGAATTTTCTATACGCGTATGCTTTTCCTGCAGTAGCTTTAAAAGGCCAAGTCAGACTTTTGTAGGACTCTTACGAAGTCTAGAGACTCTTAAGCTAGTGACCAGCATCCGCTGGTGTTGGAGCACTTGAGGCTTGAGCTAGAGATGAGACTGTTTTCTCTAAAATGAAGCATGGGATGAAACCCAGCAACTTGCAGCCATGTCCAGTATTACACCACCAGTGAGAACACGTGTCCAAAGTCATGGTGCGATGCTTGTCTGTCTTGGTCACACACTTGAAAAATGCTTCACCAGAAGGAACTTTCCTTTTTAAATTGAATTAATCCTTTGAGTGCTCTAGGGTATACAACATTGCTTCCATTAAAGGAGGCTTGCAGGGCCCTCAGGATGCTACTTTTTTTCTTCAGTTGAAGAAATAGAAATTAAGCCATCTTTAGGAGATGGGGCCAGGGGATGTGCCTGGGGATGTGGAGGGCAGAATGGGAGGAGTAGTTTTTGCTAAGAATCTCAGGTGAATTATTCTATTGAGGTAAAGGGGGAAGATGCTATTGGATACAGTAGATATTTAAAATCTTAATTTCCTTTAAAATAACTGTCCTGTGAGATCCAAAATCAGTTTGCCATCCTCTAATACACTTTAATTACGAAATTAGTTAATAATTTAAACCCCTCTGTCTCTCATTCCAGCCTCCCAACGTGTTCCTAACTGTGGATCATCGAGATGTTGTTTTTATTTTAGCACGTGTCTTGGTTCCATGGAAAGGAAGCTCTTCTAAATCCCTTTTCCTTAAAATATTATGGGAATGTAATAAACCAAATTATGTTTACACTTCACATACAAAATGGGTTGCTGTGATATGTGGCAGGCAGGGGAGACCTTGGGAGGTTCACTGCTTGTAGCAATACTCTATGTGGTTTTATTCTGAAAGCTAATTTTTGGGGGTTTTTTAAACTGTACGATTTAGGTAACAGGAGACGTGTTCCTATCACGGAACCAATTTAAGAGTCAAGTGGGGAAGTTCAGAGTACACTGGCCACTTCTGTATTCCCATGTGATTTTTTTAATAGCTGGTTTTATTTGAATATTAAATAGCTTGAGCCTTCTAATTGACCACAGCTTGGCCTGCAGTGTGCCAGTCCTTGCCAGTGTGGTGCAGGGAGCCCTCCTCTGCCCCGACGAGGAGTGAGAATGACTTCTGGTGTGCCCGGGCTGTTGCATTGCTCCTGTAGCAGTGTGGACCCATGGTTAGGGCATTGTGCTAGGTGTCAGCCGTGGGTTCTATAACAGCCTCTGCCACTGACCTGCTCTGTGACTGGGCCGATGACTTCCCTCTCCATGCTTTTGTTTCCTTTCCTTCCCCCATCTGGAAGCTCTTGGAGGCAGGAACTCTCTCTCACTGTGTTTATACAGCAGCTAGCACAGCCGTGCCCCTGATCTTTGTTGAGGCCTAGGTACTATCACAATACAAATACGTTACTCAAGCATTGGATACAAAAGAGGCAGCATGTGGGCAAAGCGTGGGTTTATCCCTGGTCTGGGTTTAAAAATCCTGATGCTGAGGAACTGAACTACACCCTTACTGATTCTCTTTATTTTGATAGTGCCTAAGGACTAACCAGGAAGGGGAGCCCCATGGCATTCAGCCCTTTGCAAACAGAAGCAGACAGTCCCTGCGCGGGACAGCTTTTGGTCTAAACAGGCAAGACAGCCACAGGATGTCTCGGGCATAAAAGGACAGCCAATGGCACATTAGGGCCACTTTTTTGGGTGTGGGTTTAGTTCAGAGGGATCTGCTGCATGGAAAGAAAAGTGGGGGGGGGACGACAGGTGGGGAGTAAGGCTAAAATGGAGAGACTGAGGGAAGGTGAGGCAGGGGCTTGAAGCAAACAACTGATCAGTACAGGGCAGAGAATGTCCAGTGGAAACTATAGAAAGATCTCTGTCTGAAGATCCCTGCTTTGGCTGCTTCTGCGGCTGCTCCAGTTGGCTGGAGTCTGCCTGGTTCCTCTCTGTGGTTTTCCCGCAAACCCCTAACCTTAGCCCTTCCTCTGGGCTCTGCTTCTGGCACTAGGCTGGAGTCATTTGGCATCCCTGCGGCTACGCTCTGGTTCACACAAGATCAGGTTGCGCTGCACTCCTGTTCATGCTCATCATGATTTTGCTTTGCCTTTATACCCGTGGCACTCTACAGATACCCTGGGCGGGATCAGGGCAGGATCAAGCCCCTAATCTCAAAACAGGTTAGTGGGGTCATCTGATAAGGTCCCTATGTGTTACCAGAATGGAAATAATGATCGTATCGTCTGTCTGACTCATGTCGCTTCACAGGCTCTTCGTTGTGTTTCTAAGGTTGTTTTCCTTTTCCTTTTATAACAGTCTGTGTTTCCCATTGCCTGCTTTCAATAATGGCTTTGGAGGCGGGTAGCTCAGGCTGGAGGAACTGAAGGGTGAGGGATGTGTTGGGGGCAGACGGCTGCACATGTGTGCAATGACCAATGGTCCATCTAGCCCAGTGTCCTGTCTTCTGACAGTGGCTGATGCCAGGTGTTTCAGAGGGAATAAACAGAACAGGTAATCAAGTGATCCATCCCCTGTCGCCCATTCCCAGCTTCTGGCAAACAGAGGCTAGGGACACTTCAGAGCGTGTCTTTGCATCCCTGTCC
This sequence comes from Mesoclemmys tuberculata, assembly GCA_007922155.1. Classification (NCBI taxonomy): domain Eukaryota; kingdom Metazoa; phylum Chordata; order Testudines; family Chelidae; genus Mesoclemmys; species Mesoclemmys tuberculata. Next base: position 2,620,528 of record ML675643.1, read on the forward strand.
ATCCTGGCTAATAGCCATTGACGGGACCTATCATGCATGAACTTAGCTAGTTCTTTTTTTGAGCCCTGCTATAGTCTTGGCCTTCACAACGTCCTCCGACAAAGAGTTCCACTGGTTGACTGTGCATTGTAGGAAGAAATACTTTTTTTGTTTGTTTTAAACCTGCTGCCTCTTAATTTCATTTGGTGGCTCCCTCTAGTTCTGGTATTTGTTGCTGTGGCTTCTGAGGAATCTCTATTGATGCTGAATTATTTATGATTTATTTGGTGATGGTGTCTGCTTTGTGCAGTGCACGTCATAAAAACTGAAGAATTCAGTCTTTGCCTAGAGGAGCTCACAACCGACAAGTAGACAGGTCGGGAAGGGGGGCAGCAGCCTGCAATTTATATACAAGTCCTCTTGATTCGCTATACACAGTACAGCAGAAATAGGCCTTTCAGAGGGATTTAAATGTGGACAGGGCAGGGTTTTGTGCAGAAGCTTGGGAAGGTCTCATCTAGGGGCTACATGGAAGAGGCACAGAGGTGAGAATCTGATAAATTGGCAGAGGAGGTTGGAAGCCCTGGCAGATCCATGGGATGTGAAGCAATGTGAAGTTTGGCAAGAGAGGATGAGCAGAGTTATGAAAAATTTTGACTGGTGACGGGGCTTAAATTTGATATGATGCTGGCTGCAAAGCCACTGGAAGGATTCACAAGGGAAGTCACAGGATCCAACTGAGCAAGGAAGAAATATTTACTGGGTAACCTTTTTTGTATGGCGCTAACGTGTGTCTGGGAGGTTGTGGGGAGGATGTTGCAATAATAAAACTGGGTTATAATGAGAGCCAGAGAGAGAGCGAGAGAAAAAAATGGAAAATGGAGGAAAAAGTGGCAGGATTGGAAAATGGTCTTGTTGTCTGGAGCGAGGCAGAGGAAGGAGTTGAAAGTAATCCCCAGATTGCAGGCGTGAGTGACGCAGATGTTGGGGGGGGAGGGTTGTGAACAGTGGTAGGAGAGGAGATGACTTGGAAAGCTTTGGAAAGTTCAGTTTGAGCTGATGGCAAGACAGCCAATAGGAGACATCAGAGACAACAGCTGAGATGCCAGTTGGATGGCAGGCAAGGCTTTAGGGGTGGAGAATGATTTGTGATTCATCAGCACACAACTGAATCCTGTGAGCTGAAATAAGGTGAGAAGAGCGAAGGGCTGAGGATGATGCCTTGGGGAAACACCCACAGAGAGGAGTGTGGAGTCAGCAGACAAGATTCACATAGCCCTTGTTTTCACTCAAAGTTAACATAACATATGTCAACTTACAGTGGTGGCTGATGTCTATGCTACCTTCCTTGGGTCGGTGGAGTGTGTCCTTACCAGGAGCACTTCCACCCACCTACGAGGGGCAGTGTTGGGAGCTGAGAGACCGGGCTCTCAGTCTTGGTTTTCCGCCCATCACCACACACATGCTACCAGTTCCCTGCCAGGAACCAGCCCTGGACTTCCACCCTCCCTGTTCCCAGAGGGAAGCAACCCAGGGCTTCTCACCCCTGGGGAGTGGGGTCCAGCTGCCCTGGCTTCTCGACCGGCACCCACCTGCTCCCTGCCTGAAGCAGGCAGCGGCCTTGTCAATTTCACGGCTCAGCTGTGAAATTGACAAAGCTGCCAGGCTCCCATGGAGAGCAGGTGGAGAGGCTGCCCAAGGCTGCTGCCCTCCCCACCAGGAGCCTGGGTCCCGGCGCCTGCAGCTTCTCCACTCCCCGCTTACAGCTGGGGACGCTGGCCCGGGGCTTTTTGCTCTGCTCCCGGCTGGTTTTCTTGTCGATTTCAGGGCTCCAGTACTAGCTAACTGAGTTTCCCTATCTATGCTGACAGCATAACAGGGGAGTGACATCAGTGGGAGATGCCTTTCAGTGTGCACACCTCCATTATTTTGTCATCAAAAGCTGACTTGCGTTGACAAAACTCTCTAGTGTAGACCACCCCCGAAAGTGGAATGAGAGGGGTAGGAGAACTTATTTCCCAGAGCCCATCAGAATAAAGATATCAAGGAGAGGAGATTGATCGGTATCGAAAGCAGCAGAGATGTTGGATAGAGCAGACGTCTTGATGTTTGATGAGAGGTTGTTAGAGATCAGTAGAGAGAAAATGTCAGAAGTCAGAATGGAAGAGACCCAAGATAGTTGGGAGGACAGAAATCAGTTGAGTGGTTGCAAGTTAGGCATTAAGTGACAAAGGGAAGGCCAGGTGGGACAGTAGTTGGGGAAGCAGGTGAGGATTTTTTGTTTTCGTTTGTGAATAGGGAAGCCCAGGGTGTGCTTATGTGGCAAGGGGAAGGAATCACCAATGAGTGGTGTTGATATGGAAGGTCCTAAGGAGGTGAGAAAGGATGAGGTCACTCGGGAAGGTGGAGGGGTGTTGTTAAGAAGAGGGGCTTTGGTGTGTAGGGAGGGAAATAAGAGAAGGAAGATGGTGTTGGGAGGGGCTAAAGGAAACAGGCGAAGGTTGCCAATAAGTGACTGGGATTGTGGGGCTCAGGGGAGGAGAAATGTTGCTGTTTGGCGTAGCAATGGAGTTACAAGATGCTGGTTCGTGGTGGAGAACGTGCACGACCTTATGGTGAGTTTGATGTGAAATGTGCGGGGTGCATAAGGGCTGATTTTTTTCACTGCTTTCTCTTAGGTCTGTGTGGAGACTTTCCTTCTAGTTCTTTGCTCTATAAAACTGTTACCCAAATAAATAGAATTTATAAGTTGAACTGACAGATGCACCCCCCGCCCCCAGCGCATTTCCCTCATCTCCTAGACACACAGGCATAGCTGTAATCTCTTTGCTGTCCCTTTCTTAAAGGCGGGGGAGGGGACTGACTTGGTTAGACCTCCCATAGTTCATCTAATTTTTCTGCCTTGTTGTCTGTCATGGACCATTGACCATATAGGCTAACTTTTGATCTCTGTATGGTGAATTTCTCTGGGTTTATTGGAGGGTCTTGTGGATTTTGTAAAGAAGCAAAAAAGCCAGCCTGTTCCTCTTTCATTTCCCCCCTTTTGCAACATACAAACAGCATTACGGTTGGAAGAATGTCAGCAAGGGTTATTACTGAAGTTACTAATAATGGCTTCCCGTGCATTCTATAGAAGATCCCTTGGGTAAGATGGGTCACTGCACTGTGTACAGTGTATATTTACTGTCTGCATGATCTGCTGCTGAGGGCAGGCAATAGCTGGTCATATAAAATGTATGAATTGTAATGTGGTCTAGTGGCTGCAGCAAAGTGTTGGTGGTGGACAGTGAAATCCAGGGTTTCAAAACCAAAAAGCTACATATTCACTCTGTTCTCAGACAAGTCCCTTTGACACAGGCAAAAATCAGTAATCAGTCAATAAATTGGGCCTTTGAAAAAGATGTGGAGTTGAGGGAGGGAGAGCCAGACATGTATCTGAGGTGCCATAGAAATTAAAGGAATAGAAATTTTTGTAGATATAGCCGAACATCTCAAGACACTAAACACCATTTTCATGGCAGCTTTCCTTCACATCATTCATAATTCATTTGATCCTATAGAAAACAAATTCATTTGCATGCATTAATTCTGGTGAGAGTACTGATTTCACGAAAGGTAAAATATAAACAGGTTTGTTCCTAATTTAACAAGCTTTATTTAAAAAAAAAAAAAAAAAGGGAACCTTTGATTTAAGGATCTTGTTTTTTGGAGCATACTTAGAATGTCATTTAGATAAATTTGTAGTTCATCACACACAAAAAAAATCTGTGGTCTAGTTTAAAATGAGGAAAATTTAAAAACTAGTCTTGGAGCATTATAAAATGTTGATTGCTGCCCAGTTTCCATCTTTCTGTGCTGATGTTCTAAATCTTCTGGGTGCCACAGATGACGGCTGAGAGTCAACATAATGAAAATAACCAAAATATGCCAGATACACCATCACGTTTCAAATATTGGTGCTGAATTACTTTTCAAGCCAGGAGGTAGAATAGCTGCATGGTGTATAATCATGTGAATGAAGAGCTGTGTATCAATCTAGTTGGTTGTGCCCTGTGCATTTGCTTTAGAAATGAGATGGCAGAGCAGCTGTGGATTTTATGTGTTTAATTCCCCAAAACTTGAAGATTGAGGTGATGTTCTCCTTGTGCAGATATCAAAGCTGCAATCAGTGGAGCAAGAGTTTTTGTTCTGTGTTCGTGGCCTGCTAAACTTGATTCAGCTGATCCACAGACGCGCAGAAACTTGTAATCAGACTGAAGATAACCTTAGACTTGACTCCTTAAAAGGATTTGTTACAAATACAGAGACAAAACTCCTAGAAATTTAGAGTTACTGTATCATCGATGTGTGCGTTGTTGAAACTGTTGAAATGCTGGTTTTAACCAGAAATTAGATAATTATGGCACAAGGTCCATGGGGCCATTTTGTGATCTTTGTTCTGAGTCTAATTAACCTGAAATCTTTGGTAAAACAGGAAATTAGTCATTTTGATCACTGCATGGTCTTCATAAAAAGAGGTGGGAGGCAACCTGGAGCATAGTCATCAAGGAGAATACAGCACTGAACCATTAGTAAGAATGAACTAGTACAGATGGTAACCTAAGGAGCCATTTGTTCCAGGGCATGCTGTGTGTTACTCATATCAGTGGGTTAATAGTTAGCAAGATGAAACGGGTTATTTGGTGTTAGCTTCACATGGAATTGATTGGTCTGCTTTGTATAGAATGTGGTGGTCGTAGAGAAGTGGGCGCGCGCTCACTATTTATGCTTTCTTTTTCTCCCCCAGTTTCATGCAAAGTATTTTGTCGTGATTTTCCAAATGCTTATTGAGAGCTTCATTACACAGATTCGTATGCTCAGTGTTTAAAAATAAATGCTGGCTTTCAAAATTATATTTCTACAAAAGCATCTTTCATTTAAGTGTCTTTAAAGGGCGAGTCCTTTATTCTCGAGGCCAAATGAAGCTTAGAAACCAAATAGAGTCAGGAATAGGGCGAGTGAGGCTAAAGATGGTTAAGTTGTAGCTGTGTTTATCAGGATGAAAATAGCTGTCAATCCTGTTCAATCTGTCGCCTCTTTCCCTGGGGACAGTTGCAAAACAGGATTACTCGTACTTAAAAATTCATAGAAAAACGTTTCTTATCACAACGTCATAATTGTTATGACTCAGAAAAGTAGAATTGCCATTTTCCCTTGCTTTTTTCCCCCTCACTTTTGTTGCATACAGAGTCCCAAGCAGCAGCTGCAGAATCATAAAAACAGGGCAATGCTTTATTTATGCTAACTGCTACATTTGACTTGAAAATTATGTCCCACTGGGTCTTGTGGTCAGCATATTACGCCTTGATTGATGGCTGTCAGAATGGCAGTTTGGGGCAGATTGCAAGGGGTGGAGGAGAACAGATGCCCATTGACTTCAGGGGCTTAGTGTAGCCCAGGACTGAAGAACACATTTGAAAACAAAAGCAGATGTTAGCTTCACCAGCGCCTCCCTATTCTTTGCTGGCTGTCGAGGGTCAGAAAGGAAGATGTATAAGGTAGCGGTAGCTGTGTCACTTCTGTGCTGCTCTATATGGTGAACGCTTCGGCCTTAAAAAAAATAAAGATGAGCCCCACTTGACACAATTTAGCTTGAACATTTGTGTGCGCAGCCATTCGTAAGTCGCTTCACTAAAGCTGTTAGTGCAGCTATCCGAAGGGCAATCGCTCCTGTCCCCCCACCCTCCAAAAAGAACCACTTGTCTGCATTGGGTTTGTGCGCCTCTCGCATAGTTACCAGTAACCCTCAGTCCCAATGACATGGCCAAGATTACATTTCTAAAGGCTTCTCAGGCCCTGCCACCCCCTTCAACCAATGTATTTACAGCCCAATGCAGCATGGCGGCTGCACTGAAGGAAAGAATGCAGATAGGAAGAACAGCGGATCAAAGGTCTTGACATTGCGAAGCCAGTTCAGTAGAGTTAATTGTAAGGATTACAGGTGACCAGAACAGTCTCACTTCTGTCTGGACTCCTGGGTTTGTAGCCTTCTGTGTTGTGTTTTTTTTTTTTTTTTTTCCCCCTGTCTTCTATTTAGTCCCTGCCTCAAAGGATTTATAATCTGTCTTGTTGTTCTAGCACAACAGGGTGACTGTGGTGCAATGAATTATGGAAAAGATAGGAGTCTGTGGCACCCTGATCTAAATTGTCTATCTTAATGCTTCCTTGGGGAAGACCCCTTCTCCTGCCAGATCCACAAGACATGCTCCTGTTGCAATTAGATAATCCAGCAAGCACAGGAAACGTACCTAAAGAGAGGGGACAGATAGTGAATCTCCTGAATAGTTTTTAAACCTAGCTTTTCCTCTCCCGTTTCATTGCCAAGTATGGCTTCTCAGAGTAGTTGGGAGTATCCTCAGTTAATAGAGGACAACATTTTTTAGATTGTACTTATGGAATCAATCTTTGCTCGCTGGATTCAATTTGAAACTTTCTTTTCGTTGTCCTAAAAGCAGCCAAGACCAAAATGTAAAGGCGTATCTGAAAAATTGACCCAACGCTTGCTAACCTGAGGTTTAAACCTGCTAGCCAGGCTGATTGATACCTATGCCACCATGCCCCCTGTGAGTTAAAAGGAAGGAGAGAGCCGTGTACTGTTTGATTTAATTGTAAGACTTGTGAATTACCTTTCTATTTGATACGTTAAGTGTTACTACTAGAGCTAGTCAAATAGCAGAAAAGGATTTTTTTATCTTTTACTCAATGGATTTCACTGGTTAAGTGTCAGAGCAGAAATTAATTCAAGGAAGTCCTACAAGCTTGTGTTGTTCAAGAGTGTCAGACTAGATGATCATTGGTCCCTCTTGGCCTTAAAAACCTATGAATCTTTCATGTTTACCAACTAGTATTTGATCATCCAACAGAGCTGGTAGGCTACCACAGGAAGTATTTTTCTTAGATTATTCCATGAGCAGTGGATTTTGAACAGTCTGTTCACTGGGTAGTGTTCTGCCCCGCCTACTTTAACAGCTTTTGCGTCTTGTATCCCCTTTCCCAAGATCTGTTGTTCTCAGCATTGCCTTCATTGGTTCCTCTTGTCTCTCCAACTCAGCATGCTGTATGGTTCCTCCCATCTGTCCCCTCTCCCCCCCAATTCTTTCTACTTTCCTTTCCTTTTCTTAGTTTTCTTCCCAGTTTCTCCCTATCTTTCCACCTACCCCAGTTCCACGCACAGTTTGTGTCTTCTGGGCTGTTTTTGGTAGGGGATTACGGACCGAAGTGGTTAATAATGGAGAAATTTCATCGCTGTATTAAATTAATTGAATCGTCAGCGTGGGTAACAGGAAACAGTATCATAATGCATTAGATATGGGTCTCTTAAGTCAGCTTTTGCTACAAAATCTAGAGGGCTAGATCTTGGTGTGATTGACTGATACGTTGCATCTACATCTGCAACACCGGGACTTCTGCTGTTACAGAAAATGTTCCAGTCATACATCTGACTGGTTTAATACTATGGCCATTTTCCTTGTATCCTTTCTGTGTTGCACCTAGGTGGGGCACTAAGGGAATACTGGAGACCCCTTTAGTCTGTGCTCTGTCCAGCTGCTATCATTAATAAGACGTGTGCACAAATAAATGCACCTTTTTTGGTAGTAAAGAAATATTTGAGGTGTTAACCTCAGTGATCCTGACATTCTCCTTAAATGCTGTTATACTAGGCCAGGTTTAGGGTCTCTGGAAATGTAAGTGCTTTAACCGTCCGTTCCTGTACTTTTAGATTGCCTTAGGAATTCTGTTGAACGGGACTAATAATATACAGGTTGGTTTTCGGCTCTAATAAAAATTTCAGCCAGGGTTCTAAATTTGGCACAAAAGTACAAGAATGGAGTTTCTTCCCGTGTTTTGCCCCTGAGCATTGTGGTGGTATCCACCCGATCTGTAAAATCATTGCTTCCTCAGGGGCTCTGGCAACATCAGTCTGTAATCCCTTTTTCCCTCCTTGAAACAGGAATTGGGGAAGAGACCTGTTTGCTTCCCTCAGAACAGAACTTTAGCTTGATTTGTCCGTTCTGTTTAAAGGATCTGCTCAGTTTTATTTGCTGGTAAGTTTCAGAACCAGAAAAAACTTTCTCAGTGTGTCTGGCTTCTCCATATTGGACTAAACCACTGATACAATTTGGCACCATTTCAGACAATCCATCTTAAAAATCACCCTCACAAAACCTCCTCATTTAGCAGATTTACTGACATATTGGAGACGTTAGTTTGCAGGTACTAAATCACCGGAAATCCACTGGACTTTATCTGCTCAATGCAGAACTTTTCAAACTATGAAGCAGGATATATTGCTACTACATTAATTTCATATCATTAATCTGTCCCTAAAACTGGAGTCTTCCCGAAGGACTGGAAGAAGAGAGCTAAAGTCATCTCAGTCTATAAATCTTGTGGACCAACAGCTGTAGACTTCAACCCACCTTCCCTATCATATGCAAAGTTATGGAATGTGTCATTTGCCATCAAATCTCTGCGTGTTTACCATAGAATTTGCACTGAATGTGATCGGCAGTCAGGTTTGAGGCTGCAACTGCTCTTCTCTACAGCATGGTTTGCTGGATTTTTTGATTGGGAGAACCCTTTTGTTTTTTTCTAAAGAGAAGTTTTGACATAATGAACCAGGATATTTATTAATCGGTTTCAACATCTGAACTTTTCTGGTTTGCCATAGCTCTAAAATGGCATCAAACCTGACTTAAAGAGAACAAAATATTCAGTGTAAAACCATAAATCTTTCCCATGTTACTAGAAGATGGGGTAGAACAGAGCTGGACAGTGAGCCCATACTGCATTAGAGTACATATAAATGTAATGCTTTCCTTGGTGCATATGCCGAACTGGATGCATTTAAGTATGCTGTCCGGTTGTCTTCTGTCTTGTCTAAAACTATTCTTAAACTGTTCACTACTTCAGTGTGGCTGGTTGTCCCAGTTACTGTGTTAACAGAGTACTTGTTAAAGTCAGAGGAAGGCAAGGGCATAGCTGTTGTATCCAGCCACACTGGCAAATCCTGTATTCTGGTGTTGCGTGATATTCTGTGTGTTGCTGAAAGTCTACTGTTTTAATGCATCCTCCCTGCATCAAGCAAATGGTTATATTCAATTGGTTTAGACAGATCTTATTGCAACAGATCATGCTTTGTTGCATGTATCTTTCACCTGAAGATCTCAAAGCATTTTGTAAGCATTTGATGAATCTCACACGCACCCTGGAAGGGAGATAATAGACCCAAATTTACACATAGGTAAAGTGAATCACTGATTTACTACAAACCTGTAGGCAAGTCAGTCAGTCTAATAAGCAGGATAGAATAAGTCCTGATTCCCAGTTCTAAACCTTAATGGAGCACTTGTGAACTCCATAAGCAGGGATATGATTAATGGAGATCTATTAAAAAAAAGAAAAAATTATTCCATGCCAAATGTGTTCATTTTCACCCAAAACATATTTCTGCATACTAGCCTACTAACCTGATGTTCCCTTTTAATGACTACTTCAGAGAGTCCACTCCTACAAAGTACCTTGAGTGTGGCTGGATAGCATATGCGATCATACCAATCTTACTGCATTTCAAGGTAAAAATCTCAAGGCTGCTTAGCTAACTACAACCTGTCAGATGCTGCCTTGTTACGAATATTGCTCTTCATGTTTCATTGTGCTTTACCCAATTCCTAAAATACAGACAGTGGGTCCAGTTCAAGAAGCGACTTGAAGAGTCTTTCCCCAATCTCAGCGTTCCTGATTAAGTGTTTTCAAATATGAATGCAAACCGCTGCTGATCTAGTGCACTGATCTTTCTCGCAAAATTCTTTATCTAGAGAACGCCACAAATCGATTCTGAAAAGCTAGTCTCAACAAATTAATTTGGGCTTAAGTTTTGAAGATCACATAATGACCAATTAAAAGTATCCCTTTCAATAAATGAGTCTGCTTTCTCCTCCAGTATCTGCTAGTTATCCCTCTATGCCAGTGGTTCCCAAACTTTTCTCTGCCGTGGCACACCTGGAAACCTTCTGTTACTTTGAGGCACACACTCCTCTAGTCTCCACATTTACTCATGAATATTTGTGAGCCAAGTCAGGACTCCCAAGTAGTTTTTCAAAAAATTCTGTGGCACACCTGCTCGGGCCTGCCGGCGCACTGGTTGGGAAACACTGCTACGTGTAGTGTTGTTGCAACCACGTTAGTCCCAGGATATTAGAGGCAAGGTGGGGGAGGTCTCAGATCTGTGTAAGCTTGAAATGTGGTCTGTCTCACCAAGAGAATGATCCAATAAAAGAGATTACCTCACCCATCTTGTCTCTTTAGTTATCTTTCTAGTTTGACACATGGCCTACCCACACAGAGGTGCACTACAGAAAGCAATAGGCAGACACAATAGGGAAGCTAGTCATGATTCCTCAAATATTAGGAGTTAGAAAAGACCATCTGGGCCGACATGCCAGCTACTTCCATAGAGGTTTAAGCCACGGTCCTGCGTGTTCCCCCTTATAACTCAACATCCTCATTGTCGCCTTCCCGCCCTCAGTACATGAAGTTGTATGTTTGGTTTTGAGGATCTCACCTCTGCAGTGTCTGTTAATGCTAATGGGAACGCGCACCAACGCAACAATAACCGCATTCCGTGATCTCAGTTGGAACCCATTGGATTTAGACAATGCACTCTCTGTTGTAGAGTTGTGCTTAATCGTCTTGTCTTCCTGTCTACTTAACGAGTAAATAAATGCTGGTCTTCTGTGCCCATTGCCATCGAGCAAGCTGTATCAGCCATGGATCTTGCAAATCCTCAATATCAATAGCCGTTCAGTTTACACAAATATTTACATGGTCTATGTTGCATGGCTGCCCTGTGGAACTTTCTTTACTATGAAATCTGGCTGGTCGTGTCCATGTACCCAATAGAGAACAGTCTAGTGCACTTATCTGTGATATATGGCTAATACTTGGCTTACAAATGCTGTTTTTTCCTATTGTACAGTATTGTGGTTTCTGGCTTTTGGCAATTTTCTCCTTTTCAAAATTCAGGCATTTTTCTCATATAAGCTTTTGCTTAAAAAACGAGTTGTTTATTTACTTTGTCGATCCATTTTTTGTATCCTGGTCATTTGTGACAGTCCTTGTGCATTTCCTAGCATGAAAGCAAACTAAACCAGACTGGCTGTGTGCAACAAAAGTTTTGAAATTGGGCCATGTCGACTTAAAGAAATACTTTACGGATAAGTCAAACTTAATTTTCAAGAGGCCTCAGCTTTTAAATAGTTGTTCATATTACAAATCAGAAGCCCAAATTGTAGTTTATTTTCTGTTTTTAAATATATATTCAAGCCCATCAGCAGGAGGTCTTCTCTAAATAGGCAAGTTACAAGTCCAGGTGGTGTTCTGTCTAAATAGCCGTAATAAACAAAAATGCAGAAGTGCTGCTGATCAGTTCAACTGACCAGGGAAGAGTCTGCTTGGTCATATCAAAAATGTATTTGCATTCATTTTCTGATTTTGAAGTTGGGAACCTGGGGACTTGCCTGACCTCTCCAACAATTGAGATCAGACAAAGGAAGATGGTCAGTTTAAGAGAAACGTGCCTGCAAAGAAGAAAGTATTCAACGTTTGTTTACTCCTAAAGGGGGAATGCACCTAAGGATTTCTGGATGTGGTTGATGACCCTGTTTTGAATGAAATTCTGTTCTTTAAAGCCTTTCTTATGTAAGGCTGGAAGCGTCATGTCTAGATTTTAACATAGTTACTCAAACCATTCCTTGCCTTTTCATTAAACACTCAAAAGCATAGAATCATGTCAAGAATTTTAAAAATGGGGTTAAAGTGATGCTCCTGAAGCCATGTTTAGGTTTCCAAAATAAGCTTGGCTTGATTCAAAAGCACTGAGTGTCCTTTGCTTCTCTACAGTCTTTTTCCTTGTGTGGAGCATTCATGTAGCACAAGGGAGGAAGACTATCTGAGGTTATTGGGAGCTGACAGTCAGGCCAGATTTATTTAGGAACCTAACTTGAAGCACCCGTTTTTGAGAGTTTCCATGAAAACTGCAGTTTTTATTTTAACAGTGGTTGTGATCCAAGTGAATCCCACAGTAAATTAAGAGTAGTCAACTTGAAAAGTAGCCCATTAAAAGTTGCTTCCAGAGCTGTCCCTGCCTTTTTGTGGTTTGTGTAGTCATGGTCTCATTTTTTCCCAGTAACTTTCTCTCCCCTATTGCGGTGTATGAGACATGCACAAACCGAACTGGTGAAGCAGTAAAGCTGACCTGCTCGCTAGTTGACAGGGTAAAACTGGAAACTGGACAAGTCTGTTTTCTGATCTTTGTGTTAGTGTTGAGTGTTGTTTGAAACGTTTACATCTGCTGTGACGAGCTTCGTGATGATGCCCCTATCAGAAGTTTGAATAGTGAACATACAGTTAAGTATTTTGCACTGCACCAGCATGACACATTTCATTCCTTAATTTTGCTATCTTTACCCGCTAAGGCTGAGATTTGCACATAGGATTTAGTGATTGGTGCCCTGGTTTCTCAAGGTCCAACCAGACACACCTCAAAAGCAACCTGGTTTAAAAAGTGCTGAGCAAACATCTACACGCTAAAAATTCTTTAAGGTGTCTCAGATTGGGCAAGGAGAATCACTCATTAATGTTGAAGATATGGATCTAAATCGTCTCCTTTCCATATAGTAGAGATCATAGTAAAAAACTGGATTACTTGTGTTTGTGGGCTGGGTAAACGAGGTCTTCATTCCTTATTCTCCTTCAGCCTTGTGCCTCGTAGGCTGTCCCTACACTGCATGTGGAGGTGTGATTAGCAGTGCAGGCAGCCGTCTGCCATAGCTCGCTCACGAAAAGGAACGGTGAAGGTGTGCAGTGCAGACTAGGGACAAAAGCGTGTACCCAGGGGATTGGGTGTACATGTGTAGCCCATGCTAAAACCTGTCACCATGTCTTCACTGCTGTTTTTAGCCATCTAGCTAGATTAAAGCTAGCGATGGGCACGCCTGTCTGATCTGCAGTCACTCTCCTGACTGCAGTGTAGGTACTACTATTCATAGACTGGATTACCCTGTTCTTGGTTTAACAACCCACACTAAAGTCTTGGATGGGGCCTCATGAATGGGGGCATCGTTCTTGGCCCTGTTGCTGCCTGGGGTCATGTCAGATCATTCTTCCCACGGCATACATGGGTTTTAACTCTCTCCTGTCCCCTTTTTATCGTTAACTCTCGTATGTTGGGCGCAGAAAGGCGTTCTTTGGGTAGAGTTATCAAAATATTCTCAAACATGCTTTTCTAAAAAAAAAAAGCTAATCATTGTGATTGCATCCCAGCTGCATTATGTTGTTTTCACAAGTCCCTTTATGGCCCAGTGAAGTGGTGATTTTGCTGTTTGTTGCCTCAAGGTAAAATCGGCAGTAATTCCATTCGAAGGAGGCTCAGCTTAAAGATGATAGTTAACGAATCCAGTCAGGGCTATTGCGGTAAAGGCAATAAATACAAAAGCTGCAGCCTGGGGGAAGATTGAAGGGCCCTTCCCTTCAATAAGAGAATCTTTAGAATCCACATTGCTGCTTTGTAAAGCTTAGCAGGGTGCTGAGCTAATAAAAGCCCCTGGCCTCTGATGTTACTTCCTTTGGCTATGTGGGAAAAGCTTTCCCATGATGGGAATTGCCTGCTTTGTAGCTACGTAATCTTGCGTAGGTTTACGCTAAACTACTGAGTGTTTTCAGTGTTCTTCCACGTGCTGCCTTGATGACTTCATTAAATGCCCCAATGTCTGAGGAAATCAATTGAGTTTGTGTTTTTATTTATTCGTCAGGGTCTGACTTAAAAATGTGGTGGTGTGCGCTGCATGCCACTTGCATGCTCCCTGTCGCTTCCCCCCCAAACCAGAAGTTTGTGTTAATGAAGGATATCCGACAGACTTTGATCACATCCAGTCTAGCCTGATTTGAACCTGTGATCTGTTGAAAGGCTCCATATTTCTTTACCAAACCCGTAAGTCCACCCATTTAATGGTGCAAATGGTTGTACATAGCAGAGTTGAGAAGATTTTTAAAATTCTATTAAATGTAATTTAGTGCGCATAAATGATGCTAGTCAAACTCAAAAGCCAGGTGTCAAGAAGCTCTGAGAGCCTCTGTCCAGATGTACCATAACTCTGCTGTTCAAGCGTTGGGCCTCTCTTGAACATTGGCAGTCCATTGTACCAAAACAAAAAGTTTGATATCAATCCAACAGAGGCCAGATTGACTTACTCCAGTGCTCCCCAGGAAAACTTCTAGTACAAGGAGGTAGCCATGTGCAACTCTCCAAATTTTAGCTCCCGCAGTGTTCTGCCAACTTTCTCCTCAATCCAGTTTTGTTCCCAAATCATAAAACGGGAATTTACAGCTTGAAAAAAATCTATACATGTGCAAGCTCAGATCCCACAGTCGCTGTTCGTTGCAAGCTGGTAGGCCTTGTTTGTGCACCGGATCTCATTGCCTATTGTTTGGTGGACAGCTCTCCGCCTCACTTCCCCCAATGTAGGTTCTGGGTTTGTGGCATGGGGAAAGAGGCAACAGGTGGGTGGGGGGAATGTGTGTGGGTTTTATGTTTCAATACCCATGTCATATGCACATCTGTGAATATTTGAACATCAGCCAATGTGTCTGTAATGAGGTGAAACGTCTTATCCTACTGCTGGCCACGGCCTGCCAAATGGCAGCCTGTGCGGGTTCTGAAAACAGCTTTAGTTCAGCGAGAAGTACCCTAGACAATATCCCCTCTTCGGTAAACCTGGGACGGTTGTAACTGTGTTCCACCATCCAATAAAACATTGGGCCACTTCTTCAGGAGGCAGCATGAGAGGGTCTTGCTTTGGAGTTGCCTGCTCCAGGACCACGTTGTTGAGAATAGCCATGTGTCATATATGGGTTGTGATACAGAGGGTAACGCATCGTTAATCCGAACACTTTTGGCCCACTACTGCCAGGAGGCAAGGCCTCCCCTGCACCACAAAGATCTGCCAGCTCCGCTGCGTCAGTCTGTTTTCCTGGTCATCCTTCCTTTTGCTGGTGGGCACAGGTTTATAGTGTCATTAATGTCAAATTGGATGAGGCACCCTCTATAATCGGTCTCCATAACAACAGCATTCGCTGTGTTGGGTTCCCCAGCCTCTGAAATGAGCCTCTGGAACCGTTGCTTGGCTCTGTCTGTATTTGATACGTTTAAGTTGCATTGAAGCAGAAGCTCGGAGATGTCTAGGTGGAACTACAGGTTGGGAGTCTGCCGATGTTAAATGAGCTATGCCGTCTGTCTCCTCTTGCGTGTGTCCCCTTAATTCTGGATCGTCTCTTGAACATGCCACACCACTGCACTCTGCGCTTGAGTCTGACCCTCTTTGTGTTGTGGTGAACGCCCAGTAACACAAGATGCATGAAACGAGGCCGAAATCAAATATTAAATTACAAGGTGATAAGAGAGAATTCCAAAAGAGGGTGCTAGAAGCCATGGCGCATGTGGCCTCTGTTAGGAATAATCCTCTGTGTCTGTCAATCTGATGGCTTAAGATAGCTCTGGATTCTAGAGAAGCGTATACTTGCCCTATGTAACACTGGGAAATGCTTACATAAGGCACCCTCCTTCACCCTGGTTTGGTAGTGAAGCAGGATCACAAGTAACTCTAAGTTGACTTTTAGTTCACTGATTCTCAAATGTCCAGCTTATATTAACTTGTATTTTGGAAGGGAGGCAACTTTAAAAGAAATGGATTTTGCAAGCTTTAGGAAAAAAATGTCGTGCCTGTCTTAGCATTACCAAAATGACTGTTCTCTTGGAAGCTCAATTCTTCTTCTGGGGGGAAATCTCCTGAGATTTTCCCCTAGGCATGTCTTTCAAATTCATTACTCAAACACTGGCAAGCTTTAAAAAAAATAAAAAAGTCCGGTTTTGATTTAGGGTCCGATAAGCAAGTGCATAAGTCTTAGTGGAATCGGGATCTTTGTTTTTAGGTTACAAAATTTTGCTGCAGAAGGACTGTGCAGTGTTGCAAAGCTTTGTTAGATAAGGAATGGGCTGTGGGGTTCCCCCACCTGCCATGGGAAAGTTTGTATTACAGAGGCAATTGGAGTAGTGGGTTTTAGGGTATCTAGGGACAAGCAAAATCCATGGTAAGATACAGTAAATAAAATTTTGGGTCCAACACAGAGGTCCTTCCTAATGCTTTATTAGTAAGTAAGCAATGCCAAGGCTTCTTAAAACGGTCACGAAAAGAAGATTACAGAACACTCAATATTTCATGCATGCACACCTATCAACCCGGAGGAATAAAAATCTGGAAGCAGGCATGGGATGTAAGGGTGGTGGAGACTCTGAAGGGTCAAACTTCCTGGGCATTGAGGGAGGATTTAATTGTATTAGCCCAGAGATGTTAATGGGAGGATGTCGTGGAGGTAAGTCACCAGGCAGCGCATATACTGCATCCAAGAACTTGATAGCGTCATGTGCCATCTCAGCCAAACCTTCCAAACTGGAGACCAACTTAACAGTCTGGCTAATGGTCTAGAGGTCTGTTGGGGGTGAGAACTTGGCTGCTGTAGTTTTCAAAATTTCAGCTACAAGAGCCCTGTTAAAAGAAAAGCAAGACATCCGTGGCTAACAGTAGCTGAAAAATGTAATGATTTGTCCTTTGATGCCTTACATTGTGTTTGATGCACAGATGAGGCTGCGTTGGCTTTTTGTTCCCTCTCACTTTACAGTTGCCATAATTAATCTTCTCCCACCACACACGTGTATATGTTCCACTGGAACGCACCTAAGAGTTAAATCACTCTGGAAATCAGACTGCTGACCCCCATCCTCCTCCTCCTCCTTGTGAAAATGCCTTCCTACCAGAAGTTGGAAATCTGATTGGCCTCCGTGCTAGATTAGTCTCTGGCTTTCTCAGTGTGTGGAGAAAGCCACCAGTGATAGCAAATAGTGCTGAATTACACGCTAGCTTACATCAAATTTATTCTCTGCCCGTCACTCAAGCTGGTCTATTAGCTTTAAAATGCCCGGGATGCTGGCTTTTGGAGCTGCACCCCACAAATAACTGCAGTAAATGAACTAATCCATGGTAAGAGGCCTCCGTACTTGTTTTAAAAAGCTCTTGTCAATGTGTGAACCGAAATGTTGCCTGCTCCATCTTTCCTGTATGCTGTTCTATCCTGAAATACATGGTTAGTGTTGTGCTGAAGAGAGCATTGAACAGGGAGGTGTCAAACCTCCTGGATCCCTTTGTAATAACTAGATGTGGTTATCTGAGGCAGTGGGCTCTGTGGATAGGGCACTGGATTGGTACTTGGGAGACTCTGGTCTGTTCCTGGCTCTGTTAACTGGCCTGTTGGGTGAGCACTGGCAAGTCATTTCCCCTCTGTGTGGTCTGTAAAATGGGGATAAAGTCCGTGGATCCCTACTGATGGGAAGTGCTCTATGGGAGCTCGATTTCCTGTGGTGAAGTGGCAGTGCGTTTGCCCCTCACCGAGGGAATCTGCAGGTTGGTTGTCCTCTTGCAGATATTTAGCGGACTGAAGAGCTAAACCAAATGATGCTGCTCAGGGCATGGTGTCGGGTCCATCTGCTTAGGTGTGTTCATCATGGCAGGGAGGCGAGCTGTAGGTACACGCCCTGGGTAGAGTTGGTTAATAGTCGTTAATCACCTTAGGTGGGGGGTGGTTACTTTTCGATGCTTTTTGCAGTAGTAGTAATTGAAGATGTCCAGATGCTACGGTGCTGGTTAACATATGCGATTGCAAAAACAGTGAGAGGGGAGATTGGCTCTGAGCGTGCGCTATTCAACCGTTATTGCTGCGTTGTATTGGAATGTCGATACTTCCAAAAGAGGGGCGGTGTGTTCTTCCCAAATCTACCCCACAAAAAACCCAACCCAAATTGCACTGAATTTGTTTTTGGGCCGGATTACAAATCAGATCTAATGAAAACCTGGGAGAAGGGAGAGAAAGTCGCTCTTGGCATCCTGAATCAGTTACCTTTCCCAGATTAAAAAATCAGGCAACTTTAACCTATGAAAAAGAAAAAAGGTTTTAAACCAAAAAAAAGAAGGCAGGCTTTCTATTCTGTCCCCACGTCCCCCATCTAACCTGTGCTGCTCCCTGCTTTTCTGTGGTTGCATAAATTCCTTTGATATTACAGCAGTGGTCCGGCTCACTAAGCAGCAGCAAGGTGATTTACAGGCATATAGGGCATTGCAGAGGGGAGTGGGAGAGAAGAGGAAAAGCCTTGCATGATCGGAGGTTGAATGGTTCAGAAGTGTGTCTGAACCTTGCTTAGTGCTGGGCCAGCCCTTCGTGAGAAACCTGGCAAAGCTGTATGGTTTTCAATGGTGGCCAGACTCTCTTCCCTTCAGCCTTTCAGCACCATTGCATCAGAGCTGACCTTGAGGTGACTCTAAAGGTTCAGAGCCCATAAGAGAGGGAGAGGAGGGGAGGGGAGCAGACTTTCTGGGTGGGAGAAAAGGTCCAATCCCTTACGGGTTTCCTTTGAGGCTTTCCCTGGAGCCTTCAGATCTTAGGTGCATTCTGGAAATTTGTGCCAGCTGCTGCAGCCCTTAAGAGGTGCTGCCCCATTCAGTACTAAATATTCTGGAGGCATATCTGGGATCCAAATGGTTCAAGCTCCACGTGGCTCGAGAGAGATTAGTCAAGACTGGCTCTGAGGATTAAATGTGGGGGAGGAAGGTAAAGTTGTAGAGCAGGTGGGGGAAGCCAGGCACAGTGGTGCTAGGACAGCACTAAAACAAATGACGGGGGGGGGGGGGAGCAATCAGGAGTGCAAGGGCGTGGAGATGGAGTGAGCAGAGCCTGCCACATTTCAGCCCTTCATTTTGACCCCCTTCACCCTCATTGGCATCCTTATTTCCTACAGGCATTTGCAAATGTGGTGTTAAGTCTATTCCTACTAGGTGGCTGCTGATCTCAACCCATGGGAGAAACATTTCATTGTGGACTGATGGGATTTAAAACCAGCTGGTCTTCCCGTAAAGCACAAAACGTGTGCTGCAGCGGCTGGGCTGAACTCCTAGCCTTTAGGAGCAGAACCCTTAGGAAGTGTAGGAAGGCTACTGTGCTTGTAGTAACGGTCACAGCCCTGCAGAGCGAAGGGGTTTGTATTACAATGCTTGTAAGCAGACTCCATGTAGCCGTGGAGATGCACAAGGATGATTTATGGGAACAGTTAATGTTGTTTTTTCCTGGTGCCCCTGCCCAAGGTGCTGGACAAGAGACATATGATAATTAAACAATGAAAGTATCCCTTGGAATGTGGAAAGGAACAAGAAATTGCCCATCCCCAGGACCCAGTACGGCAGGAGTGCGATGGCCTGCTGTCGGAGGATGGGATCCCTAGCCAGTGCAAATCAGAGCCCGGATAGCCATTAGGGCAGTGGGCCCCATCTGGGGTGTGCCCCCGAAGAACATTTGGGGAGTGGCAGGGCCTGGGCAAGCCTCCACTTGGTGCAGAGAGGGAGCACCCCCCAACTCTGCTCTCCCCCCAGCTCGGTCCCAGTCTTGGCTCCCAGCCCAGACCGCAGCTCCAGCCCCCAGCTTCTGGGGAGTGGGGGGGGGGGCGCGACAACCAAAATGTTTTGGGGACCACTACATTTGGGTGGTTCTCTATAGCGGTCCCTTGTTGGTTGAGTTCAGCTCAGTGCTGATGCACTGGGAGGTTGCACCCTGCTCTGTGGGTTCCAGCCCAGCGTGCTGCTCTTAAAACACGAGCATTGTGCAGAACCTTATGGGTAGCTTGTGGGGGAAATGTTCTTTTTTAACAAAACCATATTTCACGTCTATACTTCTGTAGATAAGCTTGATTGCATGTTTCTCCCCCACCCTTTATTTGTTGCATGTCCACACCACACGTTATGTTGATATAACGTATGTCGCTCAGGGGTGTGAATAATCCACCTCCCTGGGCAGCGTGAGTTACACCGACCGAAGTCCCCGTGTGGGTAGCGCTACGTTGGCGGGAGAGCTTTTCCCACCAACGTAGCTACTGCTTCTCGCGGGGGTGGTTTTATTATGCCGATGGGAATGCGCTCTCCCATCGGCATAGAGTGTCTTCACTACACGCGTTACAGCTACATCAGTGCAGTGAGTTCTTTGAGACAGGGACTGTCTTCCTATGTGTATGGACAGCATCTAGTCCATTACCACCACTGCAAGAATACATATAACATTGCAGGGCAGTGTTATCCAGTGGTTAGAGCATGGATCTGGGCGCCAGGAATGTCTGGGTCCTACTTGTGGCCTAGCCATTGCCCTACAGCCTTGTCATACATTAAGCCAATTTAACTGGATCCATTTAGAAACTGATCTAACATATTCACTTTCAATCAGCTGAGTTAAATGGGTGCAGTTTTGGTGTGTGAGCAAAGCCTGTCTTGTGTTGGACCACAGCCACTTTATTTGTCTAGCTCTAAAATGACTAGCGGACACCCGTGGAACACACGGAAGTTTTAAAGTGCTGTATAAATGCCAAATGGTCTTTCATGTGTCACCATCCAACCTTTACATTGCTAGCCTGGAACTTAGGCTGGTGAATGTATTTATTAATTAATTTAATTTAAACGGATCAGTTCTGGCCTGTCTGAGACCTACAGAGACGTGTTGCCAAATTCGGTTCTTTCAGTCAAAATATTGCCTTTGTCTGAGGTTTAGAAAATGGTTGTACTGCACAAGGGCATGTAGTAACTTTCTTCGGAAGATGAGCACGCCTTGGGAATTAGCACATGGATGGGAGCTTGTAAAGCCCCCACCTGCTAAGTGGGACCTTACCTTGGACAATCTGCATTTCCAGCCATGCTCGTATACAAGTCCGTTTTAACCAGACTCTGCAAGTCATCTGTGGTGCTTTATGAAAAGGACATGGGAATGGGATACATCTTTGTGCATTGTCTGGTGACTGAGTTACCTTGGCATAACATCAAGTGCGCGAGGTCATTTGCAGACTGGTAAGAAGACCAAGTCCCCCAGCTAGAGGCTCAGATCTAGCAAAGTGAGGTGGCAGGCACAAGCGTTCAGTGTATGTCCTTGAACAATTTGCATACAGTGAGGGGCCCTTCACATCTATCTCGTTTGCAACGTCTTCATCTTACAGGAATAGAAATTTAAAAAAAACAAGAGAGAAGCCCCAGGCAGTCTGTGGTAAGACTCTTGAAAGCTGTCTGGGTGGCACCAATGTCCCTGCACCACATATAACTCTCACTTGGTCCCGTGTGCGACTGCGTAACCAGTAAATTCTGTTTCACTTGTAGCATTTAAAGATACTCGGTCTTAGGAGGATTCTTCGGGAAGTGTTTTTTAAGCTCATCTTTTCATGTAAAAAACCAACCCAAAAAGACTTGGAAAAGAATTTCATGGCAGCGTCCTGGTGTGATCGTTGCATACTGTCCAGAGGGTTTCGCAAAGCCTAGGCGGCAGTTGGTCTACTCAAAGAATACAACCACAAAGTCTGTGTGTCACTTCCAAGCCTACAGGGCCTTTGAAATGCCTTCAGGGTGAAAAACTCTGAGGACTTCTCGAGGGAGTTCTCTTACAAACCTTGTGTGGGCTGGATTGTAGTAGGTAGGCTTGCCAAAGGAAAACCTCCCCCATGTCAGGATAAAGCAGTGCTAAATCAGGCCGTTTTGGGCTTTGATTCACTGTAGCACTTTTCAGATGTTTCTTTTGTGGCTTACCCTTTCTAGCCAAGTGTTCCCTAACCCCACAAAGTGCCATCTGATACACCCCGTGATTTAACCTCACGGCTGGCTCAGTGCTGACTTGAGGGATTTTCCTGTGACCTGGGCAGACTGGAAGTGGCTGTCGTGGACTGACATTCACCAGCTAAACATCTGAGGGGCCCTGGTTCTACTGCCCTAAGTTCTAGCCTCCCGAGCAGGGTGCAGCTAGCCCTGTTTATCCTCCTCGTGTGGTGGTGATCCGACATCTTCTGCGAGGAGGGGTCTACGGCTCTCCTCGCGTCGTGTGCGACTGGGTTGGGAGCAGCCCCCGCAGGATTTTAGTAACATCTTCCTCTCCTCCCTTTGCTACAAGCTCTAGCTATTGCACTGGGCACTTAAGAACTAAGCCCCCGGGCTCCTGCCACCAGATCTCAGTGGATGCACCGCTGTGCCCAAGTGAGTCCCCTCTGACCTCAGTGGGACTTGGTGTGAGGATTCTCTCGCATGCATGCGATTGCAGATTTGGGGCATAAGGTAGCTTTGGGGGATGCCCTCTCCTGTATTGAACTTCCTGGAGCGAGTGTACATCGGTGGCTGACTGCTGATGAGACACGCTCCCAGGAGCTAAGAACATCACGTCCACAAAGTCTTCTCCGTGGAACTGCTCTATGATCTCCTGCCTGGCGGCGGCGTGAGTGGCCACCGGGCTGCACCATGTCAACGTATGTCTGACACCACAGCGAGAATGGGATTCTGCTACGCTCCTCTCTGTGCCAGCTTCAGTTTTATTCCTCTTTTTATTCCAAAGAACCATGAGAATACCATCTTCATCTCCCCCGCGCTCCCATCCCATCGTGCTTCACTTCACAGCCCTCCGCTCCTGCCCCACCCCATTTCTCCAGCTAAGAAGGCCTAAACCGGGAACTCCCTCTGACGTGCGTCTGTGCTACACACTCATGGCGGGCTTGTCTGCACCAACAGCACCGTAGCACAGTGCAGCTGCACTTCTGTAATGCTTAGTGAAGACGCTGCCTGTGCCGATGGGAGGTGGTCTCCTCCTCCCATCAGTGTAATCACTCCATCTCCTCAAGAGGCGGTAGCTATGTCAGTGGGAGAAGCCTCCCTGTCGACGTGGTGCTGCATACGCCAGGAGTTAGTTATACCGACCCATCTTGCTCAGGGGTATGGTTTTTCACACCCTGAGCAATGTAGTTACTTGGACATAAGTTTGTAGTGTAGCTTGAAAGCGAAGGGGAGGTGGTGTTGAGAAGCATTAGGTGTTTCCTCCCTCTTCTCGGGCCCCAAGCACTGCATTTTCAGCCTTTGCTTGAATATTGGGATCTCAGATGGTAATGGAGTGAGGCTGGACCTCCAGCCCAACATTTCCAAGGCAGTCTGTTTTACAGAGACCCGTCCATCAATAGATGATTCCGTAAGTTCAGGGTTCCTCTTGGCTCCCTGTAGTCTTCTGCCACCAACTTTATATTCTTGTCCCGGAGTGTCCTTGCGACTTAGATCAGTGGTTCTCAACCAGGGGTCGGAAGAGGTCTTCCTGGGGGTACATCAACTCATCTACATATTTGCCTCATTTTACAACAGACCACATAAGTACTAGCCAAGCCAGTGCAAACTCAAATTTCACACACAGTGACTTATTTATACTGCTCTATATATTACTGTACGCTGAAATGTAAGTACAATATTTATATTCCAATCGATTTCATAATATATGGTAAAAATGAGAAAAGTAATTTTTCAGTAATAGTGTGCTGAGACACTTTCATTTTTTTGTCTGATTGTGGAAGCAAGTTGTTAAGTGAGATGAAATTTTGGGGCATGCAAGACCAATCCGACTCCTGAACGGGGTACAGTAGCCTGGAAAGGTTGAGAGTCACTGGCTTAGATCAGTTCCAACTTCACTTGTTGCTTCTGCCAAACTGGTTAGCCCAAACACCCCAGCAGCGTTTGTTCGGGCAGTGAAGTGTGAGAGGGGAAGTGATAGCTAGCATTTTCAGTAGCGATAATCTTCAAAAGCTGCCTGAGTAGGGACATAGATAGCAAATAACTGGGAACGAGGACAGTTAAGGCAGTCAGCATCTAAACCCCGTTTGCCTCAATTTAAGCCGTTTCCTTCCCGTTCTGTTGGCATATTTAATACTTACCACTAACGTTCTATAGAATACATTATAAAGCCCCTTGCTAAAAATGGTAATTTTTTGTTAACCTGCCAGTTTGTTACACCGGATAGGGGGAGGGAGGGAATTGATTTATTTATTTTAAAGGCTTTTGTGGAAAACTTACTCTTCACAGATCAGTAGGCAAGTCAATTACAGGCCTTTCTGAAAGCGTGCTTTCCAGCATGCATGCAAGGGGCTTGAAACGTGGAGACGCTAGAGCAGAAGTCTTGCTGCTTCTGTAGGTACACAATGCCTATTTGAATATCTGTGAAAGGTTACAGCAGCATTTCAAAAGGTTTTCATATTATTGCATGAAGATGGTGGCCACATAGATGTCAGCTTTTTGTCTAAGTGAAATGGGCATCTTGTCAGGGACGGACAGATGGCGTTCACCTGCTCTGGAAGAACTCTTTAAAACTCGCCATTGGTGTTGTGGAATAATAACAGACAGCTGCTAGCAGTAAAATAGGCTTAAGCAAAAGCGATATTTTGGCATTCAAATGCTTGGAAGTGCCCAACAAGAATGGGAGACCATCCATAGTATTTGCATTAATTTTTCCCCTCCTGTCAGAAGATAATATACAAAGTAGGAACATTTTCCACAGAATAATCAGTGCTCTGATTTGTGATCCCAGAACCTGGGCTTAGATCTGCAGTTTTTCCCCTTATTCCTTTTCTTCATAACTGGCTCAATGATGCTGCAGTCTACCCACTGCCTCCCTGATAACTGACTGACCGTTCTCTTTACAGCCTTCACACCTGACGGTGAAGCCAGAGATGATGATATAATCTTCTCTGACTTGGTATTTAGCAATTTAACATGTATGCTTCTAGACCTAATGCAAGGTTTTCTTTCAACTCCCCAAGGCATCTGACCTCCAGAACCATGAGGAGGGGATTGTTTGGATGCAGACAAAATTGTTTCCCTTAAACTCAGTAAGTTTATTGGAACAAGGATGTGAAGCTAATTGCTTTTATTTGGGTTTCTGGAGATTCAAAACAGTTTCTCTTTCTTGTCAGCGCTTTTAAATGTAGGGCTAAAGGCTTAGCTAATTTTGTATGATCAGTCGATGTTTGTTTGTTCAAGATACCCTTACAAATAGGGCAGCTGTAATTTTATTGATAAGATCCAGCTGCTGGGGGGTCCAGCACAAAGTACTTCCCATTGTGTGTCCCTTTTTGCTGTAAAGTAGCCGCAATATCTTGATTTTACAAATTTGAGCTGTACATGAATGGCAAAACTCTTATTATTCGTAGCATAATGTAGGTAAACATTTTGGAAGTAGAGACTTCTATTAAAAAACAAAACAAAAAAAAACAAAAACCCCAAACCCTCATATAAATATAGTTCACTGCATTCTTTACCATGGATTTTTTTCTTTAACTTGAGTTCAGTTTAAATCTAGCTCTTTCCCTCCTCCTTCTTCCCTCCCAAAATGTCTTTATTTGGTCAACTCAAAATGTAATAAGGCAGAAAAAGCAACAGTGAAATTTATAGGCCCTAAGAAACAGAAATGTCATCTCTTAAAGCTAGCAGGCTTTTGACAAGGGATTTAGGGTTAAAGATGTATTACACTTTTTCACTTAATAATTAATATTTACATAGTGTCAACTGAATGGCATTTATCAAGCAAAACATGGTCACGGCCCTGAAGAGCTTATGATCTGAACATAGCTATCTCAGTGGTTCTTATAGTAGTAATTTGCTCCAAAGTTTTTTATGTTAACTTTCAAAGCTTTTGGAAAACAGTGGCTCTGTCTGCATGGTTGAGGGGGGAAAACGTTTTTGGGATTTAACTTGCCCTGAAAACCACTTAAACTTCTTAAGTTGATTACCCCGTGACAGAGAAGCTGGGGACACCACATTCCACTCAGGCCCCCTATCCAGAGATGCAGCCCATTGGCTTATGTATGTTTACAGGTACATTTTGTGCCTAGACAGAACAATAATGTGTAACCTTCTTCTTCACTTTTGCCCCCACCACTTCCTTGTAGGCCCTGCATAAAATGCCATTTCTCCCTGCTTTAGCAAGTAGGCGTGGTGTTGAACACAGTATCACTCTGCTTTTCTTTTCAGTACCTTCACACCCATATGAGAGAGGATATCTTCTCATGGGTTGAATCGTCTAGTTCTTTTATAACTACTGTCGCTCTTCATATATCCTGTCTAGGTCCAGGAACCTGTCCTCCTACATATCTGGTCCGTATCATGCTAGTGTCTGACTAGTGTTGAGCTGGGAATTGAACCCGGATTTCTTGTATCCTACGCTTTACAATTATAATCCTGCACATTAACCACAAGGCCGTCTTTCCTGCCCTAGTCACCTGCTGACAACCTGTTTAGAGGGAAGGTGATGAGAAAACTGATTTTTCAGGGACTAGGTATAACCTAGGACTAGCCTATAAATAAAGAGTGGTGGGTGGAATGGCAATAATGCCAGAATGCATTATGAGGCCAGTTGTGTGTGTTACTGTGGTGAGTGCACCGAAAGCTGTCAGTTGGCTGGCGACAGAGTTCATTTCTTTTGTTCACACTGCAGTGGGGAACACTGGCTACCAACTTGGCAGCAGTGGTCTGAAGAGCCGCAGTGCTCTTTCAAAGCTGCCGCATGCACTGGGATTTGCTGCTTACCCTTAGAACTGCTAATCTTCATGAATGGAAATGCTACCTATTCTTCTGGAAAGCTAATTCACCCCCTGTGCGTGCCGTCAACATGCTAACTTCCAGTTTCTGCGGGTTAAGAGGAGGTGGAACCCTCCCAAGAGCATTTCAGCACCACCTGGGTCCGAACAGTGGCATTGAGGGTGAAGGATGTGGTGCGTATTCAGTGGAATGCCCCACCTGCCCTCTCCACTGGAGATGTGGGTGTGAACAACTGCTTACGAGAAAGGAGAGCTTTCTGCTTTCCGTGTGAGTGGTAGTGGGGCCCAGTCAACACATTGTCCATTGGGGGTTAATTTAGATGCTGCCAAGGAGCGTGCATTAGGGTTGGAGGAGAGAGCTTATCAATTAGGCTCTTTGGAGGGATGTATTTCCCTTTAGTTCAGTCGTTTTTCAAAAGTCACTAAATAAGAGAACTCGATTTGGAGAGCTCCGTTGCGTAGCCTCATTCGAATGCAGCTTTTATGGTAAAACATAAAAGAAAATTGAAATGCGGGTACATGTGTGTGTCCAGAAGGGAGGTATGGTGATGAGCATGTGGCTGAATGACCTTTCATAATTATAACGTGGTGGTAACGGCACATGAAGTGAGAAGCGTCGCGAGGAGTAAACACCCATCTGCTTTAATGCTCGCAACTTTGCAGAAACTCTGGCAAATTACCTCTCCTAGCAGCTTTGTTTTGCTTTTCTTTTGTTTAAGAACTCTGAAATCGATCTGTAAGCTTTCTCTAAATCTTGTGTAGGTAAGAAGCAAGCCCAGAGGGAGCTACTAAGTGGCCAGGATAACTGGAAAAAAAAGGCGGTATGCCTTTTTTTGGTAGTAATATGGAAAGTATTTGCTGTGGGTTAGGGTGTCAGAAGAGAGAATATATTGGTGTTGATTGTCATGCCGCAGTGAGGTCAATATAACTGAAGAACACTTGGTAATAGATGAATGGTAGATTAATTGTCCTAAGCAATTGCATTATCTAATGAAAGTTTCATATAATTATTTTATATAACTTTTTTGGCAGGTGGTCCTTAAATGAATATTATTGATTGCTGGAAAAGAGCCTGGTGTTTCTGTTGCTGGAATTATTATAGGAGAATTTATAGTAATTAATACCTGTGTATTTACATAATTTTTAAGTCTGCTAATTGTGTGTTTCAGTGAAACCCATTTGAGCTTGTTTGGCAGCATTGGAAGTTCATAAACTTTTAAAAATGTTTAGATTGGAAATTGATTTTGTGCTGGAGGTTTGGCATTAAAATAAGTTCTTGTAACCCTTCAATTGTCAGTGTTTTCCAACCTGCCAGCAAAAGAAACCAGAGCACGGTGTTACTTCCATCGAACTCCATGAATTCACTTAGTAACTTTCTGAAAAATGTCTCCTTTTTGGGCTAAGGAATCACCAAAGGTCAAATTTTGGGGAGGTTCTGAAAATCTCTTCAGCTGATGGTTAGCAGTCTGTGTGTACATGCGTAGAAAATTTTTTTAGCTTTAAAAATACATTTGCCATTTTACAAAATGAATTACAGAGCCCGACACTGGGTACACACCAGAGTAAGTGCAGTGGAGTTACTCCTGACTTCCAGCAGTGTAAGTCCAATTAATATTTGGTCCCTAACTCTTCAGATTTTGGAGCCAATCCACAGTGAGTGATTTCTATGAGCTGAGGAAAAAACAAGTTACAAAATCACAGGAATAAAGTACGTCCATGCATGCACAATAAAATAGCTCCCCAAGTTGTATAATTACATTAATAATTTTGGAACTGGGCAGCTGGGTGAGGGAATGGTGTAACTGTCCAGTTGCCAGAGCTAATTCTTTGGGAGAAGATTTTTCAGAGGTGCAGAAGGGAGTTAGGAGCAAAATCCCATTGAAAGTCAGTGAGACTAGTGCTGTTAAATCCCTTCAACATTCTTGAAAATCTCCACTTTTGTGGCTAGCATAACATACATCAGGCAGTGTGAGCAGTTCTTGACCTCAACTTTTACATTTCCAGGTATAGTTTGAGAACATGTAACAATGTGGAATGATTATAGTTTTTATTCTGTGATGGTCATGTCCTTAATGTGCCATGTGCTGTACAAACACACTGGAAGAGAGATCCCGGGTTGTCTATTTCTTATAGTGCCTGTATAATCTACAGTTTCTATAACTAGAACTACCCGCCCTGATCTCTGGCAGTGTCGTCTAAAAGGGGACTGCAGGTTTCAGAAGGACTTTCCCTGCCAGCTAGTCTGTAAGATAGGAAAGTTCCAAACAGCACACACTTCAGTAAGTATTGTGTTGTGCCTGGCTTCTTGTATGAGCCGTGAGACTGCCACTGGGCAAGCTCTCTGTGCTCTTCACTCCCAGAGCTGAGGCAAAACCCCAAGTGCATGGATTTAAAAACAAGCAATTGCTGTGAAGCTTATTGAGAGTGAGGTTGAAAACACTCTTCTATCGCTACCTTTATGGCATCTTAAAAAAAACAAACACACACATCCAGAATTGCAAGGGGACCAAAGTAGCTTAGCCTTCTTGAGTTGAATTTTCCAGTTGACCAGCTAACTGAACGATTGAGGATGTGCGCGTGCGCAGCTGTCGCTTGCTTCAGTTTAGCATCCTATCCTTTTAAATAGCTTTGTCAATTTTATCTGTATAAACAAGCTTTTTGGACAGCTACGGAGCAAGCATCCCCTTTTAAAAACATTAATTGGCAGTAAATAATATTTGGCCCTATTTAACCTCTGTGCACACACGCACACGTGCGCGCACAGATAATTTTGTCTTTGTTCTTTGTTTTCTTAGTCTATTGTCTTACAGCTTTCATTTTGATTTTCTGTCTCCTTTTTTTTAAATTTGGTTGCTGTGAAATTTTTCAGCACTGCCAAGTTATTTCCTTGGGATATATTTAGATAAAGCAAGATCAGCAGAGAGTGATGCATGTTTGCGTAAGGATGTTTGTAAATGTTAGCAGTAACACTGTCAGGGTTGTTGAGCAGATGTTCATGAGATGCTACCAAGATCCTTATTTACAAACCTGTAAATGGCTGAAGGGGTTTCCTTTCCAGGGATAAGGGGGGCCGCTTTCTTAAAAGATTAAAATCCCATTGTTTTGAATCTGAGGCTGCTCTGGTGTAGCTGCCGTCTCAGATTATCCTTTACAAGGGAAAAAGCTCTGTATTAGCTTGAAACACCGTTGAGCAGCGTGTTGCCTTTTATTAAAGCATTGGCCTTGTATGTGAAAATGTGGGGGGTTTTCTTTTTAAAAAAAAAAAAAAGAGGGGGGAGAGAAACCTATGCTTGTTCCTGGTTGCGACATAAGCTGCTGCTTTAGGTTTCTAAGGGTTTCCTTGGTGTGTGGCTCTCTGAAATGGTGCATTATAAGTAATCACAGAAGTCTGAAAAAATATCAGAAGCGTAAGTAAACGAAACTCATAGCCATCAAAAAGTCCCATTTGTAGTAAATACTTTTTTATCCCTCCCCCATTCACATTGAGGGGGTAGCATAGGTCAGAAGCCTGGCTCTCGGATACCATTCATGGGCTGAATGCATAGTTACACCGCAGCAATTCTTTTAGTCTTTTTTTTTTTTTTTTCCACCACTAACTCAAATCTTTAGCCTAGCCTGTTTATAGGTTACATGATTTTAAAGTAAAACACAATGTCCTATTCCGAAACCTCAAGTGCCTTTACTTACGCCAGAGAAAACGTTACCATCTTTTTCTCTTCTGGGAATCACAATATCCTCTTCTAAAGAACTAGATAGCATAGATATATTCACAAGCACTGAATGTATACATATACGTTTGTTACACACCTGTCTTAAATGTTTGTGGGGTCAGCTGGAACTAGCAATGTGAATCTGATGGTAGATGGGGAAATTGCCATCAACCTCTCTTTGCACCATCCCCTTCATTCTTTTCAGGGCTTAAGCATGTTTAGGTTTTTGTCTTTAGTTTGGCCTCTTTGAATTGAAGTGATACTGACTGGATACTATATGAAGGTAGTGTAAAAATGGCCTATGCTTTGTAATTTATTGACAGGGAAAGAAAGAGTTAAATTCAAATTGTATGATCATTGCTCATACCTTGTTCTTCACTTGCTCTTTAAATCTTTTCTGGAATAGCGAGGCCGCCTATTTTAATTATATTACAGTTACAGGCTATTAGCACTGGATGAGAAAGAGCAAAGTGCTATTACTGTTAGCATGGAAATTATTCCCAAATACTTGATACTTCATTCATGGCTTTTCTTTTTTTCCCCTCTTCTTCCTCTGGGGGAGTTCTGAAGATAGCAGACAAAATGGTTGTGCAAAGTGTGGTTTATATAGTAGTTTAAATCGTTGTTAAAGCTGTTTGAAGTCGTAGCTCAACTTTGTATATTTCCCCTCCTCTTCCCTGCACACACCACCGTTTGAAAATTTTATGCAGAGTTATTAGCCTGTTGCAGTTTTTTAATGTAACAAATTATGGCGTCTACAAAACAATTTTACTCTGTCATGTGATGTGAACTCTAAAAGAAGGGGTGGGGGGAATCGTTTTATTGATGCAACACAGGCACTACTAGCCCAAAGATGAAACTAATGCAGGAAATCATCTGATGTTTAGATCTGTATGAAATGGTCAACATACTGCCATACTCTGTTAATCAGGTTACTGTGAGGTGTGGTAGTGTTCTATTATTAAATTTAAAACCTCACTATATAAGATGAAGGCAGCTTTAATGAGATGAAAAGGCTTAACTGGAGTCCAATTAAATTCAGTCTTACCTGTTTATGCCGTCTGCTTAAGTCCTGACCGGTACGTTAATTCTTTCTTTTATGCTCTCGAAGCCTATGCTGAGGGCGGTGAAATAGATAGATACCAGATCACCAATCTGTCCCAGCCATCTGAGTGTCTGTACTGGGGATGTGAATTCATGCTGGGTACCTCCAGGGTAGAATTTTAAACAAGGCACCGTACAGTATTTTTGTGAAGTAACTGCTAAATCACTGAATATTTAGTTACTGCTCACATAAATTTATTTCGGTACATCCAGGCGCTCCGGTCTGAGACTCGAGGGGGATGTCCACACTGTGGTAAGACCTGCGGCTGGTCTGGGTCAGCTGACTCAGGCTTCTAGGGCTCTCGCTGTGGGGTTATAACATTGTAAATGGGGAGGTTCTCAGAGACTGGGCTCCAGTCTGAGCCGGAATGTCACCACCGCCATTTTTAGCCCCAGGGATCGAGCCAGCTGACCTGGGCTCTGAGACTTAGTGCCACGGGTTTTTACCACTTGTACGGTTCATTGGTGTCTGTGCCCGCCACCGCCTTGTCCGGCTCCCGCGTGCAGTTCTGGTTCGCAGTGCTTGTGGTGTAGGCAGTAGGCAACGCTCGGAGAACGTCAGATGAGCGGGCTGTCGGGTGCGAAGTACTGCACAAACACGCCTCGGGCTGCCCCGTTGGATGAATAATGCTGTTCCTATTTTCCAGAAGTGCAGACTGAGGTAGAGGGTGAGTGACCCAGCACGGTCACCCAGGAAACCAGCTGCAGCTGGGACCGGAGTCCAGGAGCCTCCTGTCTTAAACACCGTGCGGCACGTTCCCTAATGAAATGCATTAATTTAATTAAACTCCCTTCATGGTCTGTGGAACTAGAAGGGCTGGGAGAAAATGAAGGGGAAGGGATGTGACTGGCCTGTAAGTGTCCTTTCCCACGTATGAGGAGGAAAGGCAGTGAGAGGGGAGAACCTCTCGTTTTTACCTCAGACGAAGAGTTCGCTCCTTTCCTCATGGGTTTGATGTGGCACATGGCCCTGTGCTAAAAGGGGTCCCAGAGTGCAGGACTTGTGTTATGATAGTGTAATGCAAGTCTCTGTCCGTCAGTCCCCCTCCAGTAACCTGTCCCTGCACAGAGCCTCTATCAGAGGCCTTTTTACGTGGGTGCTCTGTTCTTTTCTCCTCTCCCCATACACTAGTCTTGAGCTGTATTGCCTGGAATAGCCCAGCTGTGAAAATCGGGACCGGGAGGGGGAGAGAGAGAGTGTGTGTGTGAATGAATCATGTATGTTCAGTCAAACCTATACCCTCACTACAGCTCTATTCCCCTTCTCCAGTATACTGGCATTATGAATATCATCTGATGCTGAGGGCTCAACTGAGCTCCCTTCAGACCTTAAAAATCCCTCCCCATCATGAAGCAGGTGTTGTGTTGATTGAGACAAAGCCCACTGTATCCTGCCCTCCCTGCTGGCTCGGAAAGCGAGACCCAACCCTGGGAATTATGCCTGTGAATCAAGTGGGGAATATATACCCAAGTGTCTTGAGGTTAACTTCAGTTTTCAGCAGTGCGACCCGTTAAGCAGCTTTGCTTCATGCCACTTGTGACATGGGAAAGAAACGATATGATGGCAGTGTGATTCTCCTGACAAGGGGGAGAGAATGGAAGTGCTGTATTTGCTTGAAACAGCATTGTCTGAAGGCTGGCTGGTTAAATAGGGACTCTCACGCTGGGGCTGAGCTGAAAGGCAGGCCAAAGAGGAATATCTTGAGCCCAACGTGCAAATGCTCAGACATTAATTTTTTTGTCCTCTCATTGCTTCTTGGCTCAGTCTTGTCTCCCTCCCACCCCATCTGCTAGATTCTGCTGTGAGTCTGAAGTCTTGTGTCTGGTAGAACTGTTTGTGCTTGTTTGACATCCTGTTAGAGGGAAAGAAATCCAGTCATAAGAAGAGCTGGATGGCTTGAGGGTTTGCTGGGCCTTTTGCATCAGTGCTCGTGCACTAGAAGTCGTCACCATCTAATGACACTGAGTTTGTTTTTCATCCAATTCCTAACAAACTTGTGTCTCTCTCTCTAAATATTATTATACCATCAAGTATTAGCTAACAACCTCAGCTGGAAGGTCAAGGGTTAAATGAGCATGGAGACTGAACTCCTGTCATACCTTGGGGATAGGCCTTTCAGAATAGATCAGGCAAGGGCCAGGGAGCCTGTACTGCTGCCTGAGATGTGAATAATCTGTGGCTAGATTGCGGGGGGAGAGGGTGTTTGGTTTCCATTGCTGTTTTTCACTAGCATTGGAGGTTAAGAAAAATCTGTTTTCAGTGAAAACCAGTGCCGTGTACCCTGGGATTATTTTCCAGCTCCCTCAAGCAAGTGAGGTGCTTTGTAGAAGCAAATAAAGACCCAGTCCCTGCCACAAAGCCCGCATACATGAAATCCATACCTGACATAGCTAATGAAGTTTTTGCAGGTCGGAGGTGGGGCGGGGAATGAAACAGGAAGGCAAAAGGGAACAAAGTTGCGGTGAGACCTTGCAGTGAGACATGTGCGCACATTGATAGTGCTAGTGGGTTTTAGTTATTCGTTGGAGCTCCCGGTGGTATGGCAGACGTGAGTTTGGAGAAGAGATTTGGAAGCAGGGAGGGGGGCAGCGTGATCAGTTGGCTTAAGGAGGGAGGGTATTCCATACATGGGGGAGGGCACTGTGGAAGGTACAAAGGTCAGACCAAGAGAAGGAAAGAAAAGGACCTTGACATTAGCATTGATTGGGGGGAGGGTGGAAATATAGGTCAGCACTGAGGGATATGGGCCCTCAAAAGTAAGAATTAAGAGCGGTAATGCTGATGCATAGCCCCATGGGGAGCCAGTAAGAGATTTAAAGGGGAGATGACAGTGAAAATGACAGGAGGGCGAGGGCTTTGGAAGGCCTGGGAGATTGCAAAGACAGTATCCCCCTGGACCAGAATGGAGGTGGTAAGTAGGCTGTGGGCATGTGAATCAGGCATCAGGGTAGCAGGGAAGGGGTGGATGTGATGTGTAGCCATAGAAGTGGAATTTGCTACTCAGGTGTGGGAAGGATACAAACCTTGCACATTTTCAATCCCAAACCCTTCACCACACTGAGCATGTAGAGGAAGAGTCAGACTGCATTTAAGAACAAAATAAATAATATGGATTGTGGGAATTATTCATTTTTTCCTATTTCATTCAATATTAGCCCTCCATTTTTGAAGCAGCTGACCTGGATGCATTGCTTAGATAGAACACAAACTATGGATTCTTGTCATAGAACTTAGGTCAAGCTTGCTGCAGAAATACCCATAGAGCATCAGGAGTAGGATCAAGTAGGAAAAGAGAGGAAGAGGTCTTTTATTGTTGAGCAAAAGTGGCACTAGGTTGCATGCTCCATCAGGGTTCTGCTTGCAGCCTGCACTGGGAGCAGATGGCCAGAAGTCAGTTCCTCTTTAGAAGAGAAATATAGTGTCATATCATACAGAAAGGGGGAACTCTTGGGAAATAGGTCTTGTATGGAGACCTTCTTTTTAGTATTTCATCAGTAAGTGAGCTACATTGATAACACTACCATCTAGACAGTCTTTGGGTAGACAGAAATGAATGAAAAGAATCCAGTGAACAATGACTGACGTATTTGAAGTATGCATTGGGAAAGTCATCGCTGATCAACTTTCAGAAGCCTCAGATCACTCAGTGGAGAGTCGGGGGGGCGGGAGGGTGTGTGAAAATTTCATAACCTTTATTTCTTGCCGGCGGGACCAATTACTGACTCCTAACAGAACTCAGAAATGTGAACAGCTTGAGCGTCAGACGTGTCACCGTGATATCGGAGCACCTCACGCACTTTAAATGGATTTTATCCTTGTAACTTTTCTGAGAGGTAGGAACATACTACTCCCATTTTACAGATGGGAGTAGAGGCATAGAGATGAAAGAACTTGCAGCAATGTCAGTCAGGAAGCCTATAGCAGAGCCAGGAATTAAATCTAGATTTCTTGAATGCCAGTCAGAGGCCTTAACCACACACCCGATCCTTCTCGT
Source organism: Mesoclemmys tuberculata (assembly GCA_007922155.1). Lineage (NCBI taxonomy): Eukaryota > Metazoa > Chordata > Testudines > Chelidae > Mesoclemmys > Mesoclemmys tuberculata. The sequence continues at coordinate 2,655,870 of ML675643.1, forward strand.
CTCTGCCGTACTTATCAGATGCTGCAGGGTTTCAATGGTGGTCAATATGACAACGGAACCAGCTTATTTTAATGCTTTAAGGATCCTTTGCTATTATCACCCTTTCCACTCCAGTCCAAGCCCTAAATGCACAGTGTCCCCTGCCCCTGCAATTTTACGGCTGCTGATCAGGCTCCATGATCTGAGTTACTTGACTGGCTCACTTAAAACAAGCACTTCGTTTTGGCTGTGGGTGAATGGATGTTGGGTCTGATGGAAGCGAACGTATTGTAGTTTGCGTAATTGTTCGTTAACTGAGTGCCTTAACGAACTCTTGTTTGTTTGTATTTCTGCATCACTATGTACATAGCTACAAGCAGAACTAAAAGATGGACCCTGGCCCAAGAGGCTTACAATCTAATTATGCAAAAGACAGCAAATGTGTATCGACACAGGCAGGAGAGTGTATTTTACTTCGTGTGTATCTGTTCTGAAAAGTGAGTCTGGAAAAATGCCACTGTTATGCCACATCTGCCACTTGTCCATACTTGTATATTTGCTGACTTCAGTGACCAGAATAGATTTTTCCTGCTTTTTACTCCAGTTAGCCGTGCAGAGACAGGGCGGCTAAGAAAGCGAGCAAGACTCTATTACTACTTTTGTTTTGTATCAATAGCTCCAATTAGCTAATGCTGAGCAAGCTTATTGAAGAGGGGACTAAAGGGGGGGGGGGTTTCCATGTATGCAACCAAGGTCAGAATTTGGCCGGCAGAACCTTTTATCACAGTGGTGATGCATGAGAGGGCAGATTGACTCACCGATCTTGGGTTGAATTTGCAAAGCTGGGAGCTAGGAGAAAATACTTTTTGACTTGTAAAGTGAGCGCACCTGAAAGAGTCATGGCTAGGCAGTCACTTTTCCTAGAATAACCGCACTTCAAACTCTCCCCCACGTCTTAAATAGAGTTCATTAAATCCTGTGACTGCATGTGCCTAGCCTGCGTAAACCTTTTGGATACCTTTTGGGTAGACTGTTTGGTGGTGGAATTTTAGAAAGGGGATCAGCTCAACACAAGGGTTTTGATTTGGGTCCTGGTCTGCTCCATAGCTGTGGGAGTTGATTGTGGCTGATAAGTGCCAGTTTCTGTAGTCGAGTCTCCTGTGAGCTGTAATGCTTTGGTCTTAATTTTCGGTTTTGGAGTTGGGGGGCGGGAGGGGCAGGTGTGGCCTGTGATATGCAGGGGCTCAGGCTAGATGATTTGATGGTCCCTTCTTGCCTTTAATTCTGACTCAGCAGTAACCCATATCGATGATCAGTGGCACCAAAATGCTCACATCCTGTCCAGGCCTCTAACTTCTAGAAGAGTGGTGAAGTAAGCGGCATCAAACGGGGTGTGCCCGGCAAAATGCCCTTTCCTCTTCCGAAGGCTTCTACCCCTACAGCACTGCTAGTCATATCTGACATGAGGGGACGCCTCAGTCCTCCATTACACAGTAGCATGAAGTAGTGCATTGTGGCATTCAAACTCTGGTTTCCCCATATGTGGTTAAAGTATCACACTGAGTGTTTTCAAGCTGCAGCTAGAATGCAGCATGCAGGAAGGCTCTGTCTCATTTAGAGGTTAGTCCTTGTGTGACAGCCCTCTTTGCTGGACACTTTCCAGCACACAGGGCTTCCGCCTAAACAGAGGCAAATTGTTTTCATAGTTAATCTGAGCTTGGAAAGTGAATTGCTGTTTGTCTTCCACGTAGTAGGCCCTGGGCCCTGTCTGCGTATGTGTCAATTGCACCACTAGTGAGGTGTGAGATAAAAGAGCAGAATAACCATTCCTGTGGAGATTACCTCACTACCGTCTGCTGGAATGACAGGCTCCAGATCCTTCACCAAAACACACGGAGCTGTTTTCAGGATATTTCGCTTACGATTCTGACACATGCTGCAGAAAGCTTAGGTGAATAGTTACATGTATGTACATATACTTTTCCCTTGAATGCGATTAATGTAGTTGGGCAATGTGGATTTCACATTAAAGATTTAGTTTAGGAAAACAACATTGGGTTGAATCTCCCTTAAGTGCGACACATATTTTGACTTAAAACCATTATGCCCTTTGGCTTCAGACTCTTGGGTTGTGTGTGAATTTCATACATGGGGTATGGTTATACTCCACTGCAGGAAAACCTCTTCCTCTCTCTGCTTCTGTCTTAGTGGACAAGATCTACATGGGCTGCCAGTTACTCAAGAGTTTACATGGTAGAGAGACACTGCATAAGGACTGTTTCTGGTGTGTGTGCACAAAGGAGGTGGTATCCAAGCCTTTGGCTGCTAATGGTTCTGGTCTTGAGATTTACAAGCGTCTAATTGCAGATGCAGCTCTACTCATGCATCTTAGCCAGAGAAAATTCTGCTCCATAGATCATGTGAGAGGTCCTTTTCGCTATTGAAAGGGGATAGAGGCAGTTGGTTATTTCAGCATGCTCCTTGTAAATCTGCTGCTCTCAGTCTCCACAACAAATTAGTGGGCTGTGAAAGCACTAGAGAAATGCACGTCTCTAAGAGTGAGGGGTTTAAGGCAGCCGTTTCATTGAGTATTTCAATCTGGCTGAAGCCCAGGTTGGGTATCCCATGCCTCAAACACTTCAGTTATTGTCACATCCTTTCTGTTGTGTTTCCAGTTCTGCTGCCAGTTACAGGGGATTGCATTACAGGAGTGCATGATTATTAGTTTTTGGCAGTAGTGACAGCCTGAATGGCTTCCTCATGCACTGGAAGGCTGGTGTTTAGTACCACAGTTTCCTCCTGCTGATAGGCTGTTCTAGTTAGCAGGGCTTCTGGCAACACGGCCAAACGGCACATCATCTTTTTTTGTACCCTGGTGTCAGGGGGCCTGCATGAGTGCTCTCCTACAGATAATTCAAGTATCCAGCTCCTAGCTGTGTTGTTTTGTCCAATTTCTATTGCATTCTGACCTACATCATTCTTTATTTGCAAAGCTATACTCGCAGGCAGCAGTAATAAATCAATTAATGACTCTGATGAATCGTTTAATGGCTGACAAAATAACACTAAAGCCAACAGCTTGGATCTCTACAGCAGTACCAGAAGACGCTGGTTGACTCAGGGTAGGGAGACGAAACAGAGACTGTTAGCTCAATTAGCGCAATTAGTGTGCGATTTAAAGGCTTAGACGGCATCTGCTGGAGTACCAACTTGGTGTGTTAACTGAATGTCTAGGTTTGGAAGCAAAACTCGGTGATCTAGATTTTCACTATCCTTTTGCTGCTTCTGTTTTTTAAAAAAAAATACAGATTCAGAACGGTTCCATTAGTTGTGTTGTGTCCAGCCGAAAATAGACTTACCCTTTCTGATAGCGCATTCCTGGGTTTGCATTATAAGTGCCCGCGCAGTAGGTTGGTCAGAGCTCAGGCCCTGGAAGGACGTCAATTACCGACTAAAGTTAAATGCCAGCAACAATACCAGGGAAAGATGGGAGCAATCCCAGGAATTGCTGAATAATTTTAGGTACTTGGGTTCATTAATCTTTTTCTATAAAAGTACCGTTCCTTGGAATTGCCTGCAGCACAGTCAGTCTGGCATGGGGCCCTGTCACCACTGGAAAGTTCGTGAAGATGAATATACAGCTACGCTGATGACTTGATTTAGTGAAATAAGCAGATGTAGAAAAACAACTAGTCGAGGGTCAGTTTTGGTTAGGGGAGTGGTACTCAAACCTTTCTGTATCTGGAATCTAGTTGGGATCTTCCCTTCCCCCCACATTTCATTTAGCAAGATGGGAAGACCTAGCTGATCACAACCCCCCATCCCCAATGGAGAGCCCCTTCTTAATAGATTTAGAACAGGGACTTCTTGAGCGAGACCTCCGCTCTGCTTCTGACTCTACCACTGTGTGTTCTTGGGCCAGTGAGTTTTTCTTAGAGCCGTAGCTCCTTGTTGGTAGGTCATTACGCTGCTTTTGTAAAGAGCTTTGAGATCCTGGGGTGAAAGTTGCTATATGAGTGCTAAGTAAGTTTGCTTCCTAAGTTACACCTGCAGCAATGGATGTGAATATCTTGTTCTGGCCAATGAGGTTTTACCACCCAGAAGTGACTGTCACTATGCATATAACAAGATGTGATTTGCCTAATACTGCGTGTTTATTGAGGTTGGCAAAAAGCCTTTAACATAACTAGACAAATAAAAACAGCATGTGTGTATAATCTGATAATGAACATAGCTGTACCAAAGACTTCCTAATTTTGCATTGTATAAATAACACTGTTTGCCTGCAGTACCCCCCACCACAATCTGCGCTTTGCATATATCCACTGTAGGAGGACCTGTCTCGCATCCCGTTACAGCAGCGATGCCCTTATAACCCAAGTGGGACTTCAGGAGGATGTTTTAACTAATTGTGCAAAACATCAAACGTGATCGGTCAGAATCATCAAACGCTGATTATGGTCATCTCCTTATCTGTGTCGCTGGCTTTTGCTTCGACACCACCTCCCTTCAATCCATCCAAAATGCAAGAGCAAGCAACCTTGCCTTGCCTGGCTCTTTGAATCCTTTCAATAAGCTTCCCCTTACCTATAGAGGTGGTGGATTCTCCATCGTTGGAACAGTGGCAAACAGCAGTTTGTGGACTTGAACCAGGAGTGATTGGATGAGGTCCTACATTATGCAGATCAGACAGGTTGATCATAATTGTTGCTTCTGGCCTTAAAATGTCTGCATCCCATTCAGCATCAAATCTGAGTGCTGTCACCTTGCACGAGTCAGCTCCTCCCTGCCTTTGTTTCTTTGCTGCTCCCACCTTGTTGACGTAACCACTCCCATTTTTCTCTGAGTCTTCCATTCTTTTTCCTATATTTAAAAACCCTACCCATTGCACCACTGATCCATCATCTCTTCCTGAAAACACAGGGATTTTCAAATACACCCTCCCCCATCAAATGGGCCCAGCTGTGCTCCGGTTGATGTCAGTGGGCGTTTTACTAGGTTATAAAGCATTATAACGGTTACTCCTTTAGTGGGACCAGAGCCAGGCCAATGGGGAGTGCTTTGGAAAAATCCCACCCTCTCCTCTAGGAGGCTTTACATCCTCCTTTATTACCAAATAATGCAATATGTATAACCAACAAAGCTTATACCGTGGGAAATCAAGCCAATAACTCTTCATTTGATAAACTGGCTCAGTAGTAACATGGGTCCCTCCCACGTGAAGAATCCCTCTATAGCCAGAAAAATCAAAGGGGGGGAAAAAATCTGTGGGGTCATTTAGTCAGTGCCTCTGGCCATTGCAGGGTTTTCCTCTACACATATATTGGAGACAGTCCAGAGGAGCGCATCAAACCCCTGAGCTATGAGGAAAGATTGAAAAAATTGGGTTTGTTTAGTCTGGAGAAGAGAAGACTGAGGGGGGACATAAGTTTTTAAGTACATAAAAGATAGTTAAAAGGAGGAGGGTGAAAAATGGTTCCTGTTGACCTCTGGGGATAGAATAAGAGGCCCTGGACTTAAATTGCAGCAAAGAAGTTTCAGGTCAGACAACAGGAAAAACTACCTAACTGTGAATTAAGCACTGAACAAATTGCCTAGGGAGATTGTGGCATCTCCATCATTGGGGGTTTTGAAGAACAGGTTAGACAAACACCTGTCAGGGATGATCTGTTTGTTACATAGTCCTGCCTTGAGTGCAGGGGACTGGACTAGGTAACTCAAGGTCTCTTCCAGTCCTACGCCTCTGATTCTATGATCTCTATTGCCTTGCTCACTCTCACGTTAAGTGTCTCCGTCAATGAGCACCTTTCCCTTTGATAAGCTCTCTGCCGGACTTCTTGAGTAGAACATCTTTTCTTGATCTCCTGCCTACATTTTCATTTGTTCCCGTTGTTCCTACTTGTATCCCCCTACATCATCCCTGGCCCTTCTGTACTATGATTTGTATTATTCTAGTACCTAAATGTCCCAATCAAGATCATACAAACACACATTAAAGAGTCCCTGCCTTGAAGAGTTCACAATCCAACTAGACATGACAATGGGTGGGAGGGAAGGAAGTCGTATTAGCCCTATTTTTCTAGTGGGGAACTTGGCCACAGAGAGAAGAAATGCGTTCCCGACATCACACGAAGCATATGAGAAAGCTGGGAGCTGTACTCAGGTCTCCCACGTCCTCAATCTAGTGCCTTAACCATGAGACCATCCTCCCTCTCTCCTTGGTGTGTGCATGCTTCAGGTAGTTGTGGGGACTGTGTGTCCTGGGCAGTGAGGCTAACACAGTTCAGACAGGCTCTTGGTTGATACCAGGCAACGCAAGGGGCCAGTAATAAATGCAGATGTGGATAAGGAGACACCAGTTTGATGTAGAGCATGTTAGTGCAGTGCCTGATGGCACCGTAGTGGCTCTTCACTGGTGCCTCTGCCAGTTCATTCATGCAATATGGTTCTTGCAGAGCTGGTCCAAATGCCCGTGCATTTAGGGACATACTGTTACTCCAAGGCCATAGGTAGGCTGTTGTATGGAGCAACCTTAGTGTTTAACTTCGTGCTGTTACTGGAGAGCAGAGGATTTGGGGAGGAGAATTTAAAAAGTACAATTTCATTTTGCAGCCTTTTAAATCATTCATCAAGTACTGGCCAGTCTGGCTCCAATCCTGCAACAGGCTCAGGGCTCTTGGCAGAATTTAATAATTAAAACCCACACAAGTGCCACATGTGCATGGAACTTTATATATAAATGGGGTGGGCGGTATGTATCATGGAAAATGTGCGCATGCTTGAGAACATTTGCATTGTGCCCCATTTACTCTGCTTCTTCACTCTCGCCTAGAGAATGAAATACTCTGATTCAGCCCGGAAGATGTATTAGCTAAATTAGACTGAGGGTCTTTTTATGCTAGCAAAACCCATCTTGTGGTGCATGATTCTCTGCCATTGCTTAGGGCAGCCATGATGATGTTACTGCCAGTGTCTGCTGAACAGGGTAATGTACCCTGAATATTTTAGCTGAGGTTGACCTAGGTTCCCTTACAGGATGTTAAAACCATGTGTTCTTTCCCCACTGGCACTGACCAGTCAAATTGCAGCACCCCTGCTTTCTACGGCACGTTGGTTTTTCTGCAGTGTAGCTGGGCCTTGAAGAGCCCAGATATGTGGACTGTTGTTCTAAAATGCTTTGGGATCTGTTTAGCTTTGGGAGGTTCCCCACCAAGGGTTTATGGAGTGCTGGAAATCTCTTGAAACCATAAAATACTGCCTGGCAGCTTTATTGCAATGCCTGCCTGCCTTCGGAGAGAAGCATTTTGTGTGATAGAGGGCTTTATAAAGGAAATTTTAAGTGGATTTGCTGCAGTTTGGCACTGGGTCTTATATATTTTCTCATTAAAAGCATTCATCTGCCTTGCAGAGAAACTGCAGTATGTTCAGTGAGCTTGAATTAAGATTTCATGTTACTTTTAAAGTCTGACCTGAAAAGGAGAGAGAAATGGGGTTTGTGCCCTTTTTTTCGCTGCTCTGTGTTGTATAAAGACCGCCTGCAATGGGTGGGTTTGTTTTTCCTGCCTGTTGTTTTTAACTGTACAAATACCCAGAATGTCAGATCTGGTCTTCACTGTTTTATCTGGAGGATTCTACCTCTGATGCACATCGCATTCTCAGCCCTTAATTTGGGCTGAAGGGGTGTTGAAACCCTAAGGGAAAGAACATTTTCTCCTGAGTGCGATATGTACATAAGTGGTAACAAAAACCTAGGCTTTAAACAGCCTGGGTAAAAATCACTTCCACTGTCATTCAGCTTTTGGTTTCCTGGTACTTGTGATGTCATCCATAGTATTCCAAGGCACAGGCAGTTTTTTTCCCCCCCTCTCCATTGTCAGATCACATTTAAATACAGGCTTGTATGGATGGGGCTGCATGTGTGTCAAAGGCAGCCTGGTTGAAGCACAGCAGTGGCTTTGAATAGTGCTGAATTTATGAGACAGGATTTTTTGGGACAGCATTGATGGGTTCCATGGCTCTTTATTGCTTTCGAGCCATTTGCAAAGGATGTGACGCAACTGGAGGTGGTTGTAACGTCTACAAATGGTGGTGGGAGGGTGGGAGGAGCAGCAAAGGGGGAAGATGGGTGAGAGGGAGAAACTCAATGAACATAGTCTAACACTTTGTCTATACTGAGTGTTGGGGTTTTTTTTGTTTGGTTTTTTGGTTTGGTTTCTTTTTTTGCACTGAAGCAGCAGTGGATGGACTGTGCTGATGCATGCCCTGTGTTGCACAGGACAGCATTCACTTATCATAGAAGTGTAGGACTGGAAGGGACCTGATAAGTCGTCCAGTCCAGTCCCCTGCATTCAAAGCAGGACTAAGTAATAACTTAGGGGTTTGTTCTAATGTGTTACTTATGGTTTGAATTTTGGTAGTTCTTCAAGGCCCCAGTAGAGATCAGAGCCCTATTTTGCTAGGGGCTGTACACATACATGAGTCACTCCCTCAGTGAGTTCACAGCTGAAATAGACAAGATGGACACAAAGGATGGGATGGAAAACAAAGGCAGAGAGGTGAAGTGACTTTTATCAGATTACACAGCAGATCAGTGGAGCTATGAATAAGAAAGGCTTCTTGACTCCCATTCCAGATACCTTGCCTATTAGATCAGTGGCTCTCAACCTTCCCAGAAAACTGTAACCCCTTCAGGAGTCTGATTTGTCTTACATACTCCAGTTTCACTGCATGTAAAAACTATTTGCTTACAAAATCAGACAAATACAGAAGTGTCACAGCACGCTACTGCTGAAAAATGGCTTACTTTATCATTTATCTGTATGAAACTTTAGTTTTTACTGACTTCGCTATGTAGCCTTTTTGTAAAACTAGGCAAATAACGAGATGAGTTCATGTACCCTCTGGAAGACATCTGCATACTCCCTGGTTGGGAACTGCTGCATTAGACTATATATGGTCTCTGGTATAAACTTTCCTAATCTCAGGACACCCTCTACTTTTTACTGAAATAATTTTTGAAAGTAAACCCTCCACCTGCCTGTTTGTGGTCTTGTGAGAGCCACTTATGGCCATCACAGTTGGCGGGTCGGATGTGATCTATTTCACTGCATACGGGAATGAGATGACATGGATATTTGATGAGGAAATCATTGGGCTCCTTAGATGTATGATCCACCCCCCAAAAAAGCTAATATAACCAGCACTACAGAGAGTGGTCTATATAGCGCCTCCTGAGAGTTGACAGTTGCTATTAAATCTGGAATCTCAGCATTCATAATCTAGCTTTGTACGTCAACTGGATGGATTAATTTAAATAAAAACAATTTAAATCACTGACTTCACTCACGATATAAATCAGCAAGCAAATCACCAATTTTAATCATGTTTTGTGTTTGTCCTTTTTAGTTATTTTCCTAAAGAGAGACTGATTCTTATTAGTTGGTAACCAGTAAGACAGGTTGATCTGTAACCAAACTTAGTCTTTACACTGTTTCGCTACTTGTTGCTAACTGGACGTGGGTGGGTGTGCGTGTGTGTACATAAACTTATTTAAGCAATTACATAGTTTTAACTTAAATTTGTTCAGATTTTTAATTTTTACACTTTTTAGGATGTCAGGAAAATGGCAAATGCATTCCTTATTTACCAGATTAATTTTTACTCATGGTTTTTGTCAAGTTCTACTTAAATGATTATTCAAATTCAATTAAAAATGCATATGTTAATTTTTTACATTATATGAAATTACCTTAAGTGCTGGATATGCTTTTTAAAAAAAATCAAACGTTTTGCATTTAAAGCTGATTTATTAAACAGTGAACGTTTATAGTTAGCCAATTGAGCTGATTGTTTCTGGTCACCATGTTCAAGTTTTTTAGAACTAATAGAGTTCATCCTCTCACACCTGGTTTTTATTTAGATTGGATGAGGTAAACAAGCTCTCCTGCTTTTTCAACTCCTAATTGGCTTTTAACTTTGAATGAACTAGTCACTGTATTAAGCTAGTTGAATAAACTGAACTGAAGAGAATATTCTCTCTACACCTGCAGAAGAGGTGATGGCTGTCAAAAGCTGATTTACTACTTCCATAAACTCTGGTTCTAGGTGCTTTAGCCAGTGATTTCCACCAGTTCAGTGGTTTTTCTTTAAAACTTAGCAACAAACATGAGCTGCTTTAAAATTACTTTTAATTTAAACAACTTTAATAGATTATAATAAGTTTAAAGCTTTAACATAGGTTGTCAATTTGAAAAATATTTTTAAGTAGGCTTGGTTTTTTTAAAAAAATCCTGTATTTAAATAAATAAAATGTGATTTTAATTGTTTTTTAAATCCAACTTTTTAAAAATTGGATTTAAAAAAACCAACAAAAAACCAAAATCCATCCTCTAAGTCACTGTTGGTCCAAATCAGTTTTGCAAGAGTGAAAGCGGTGGCTTATGATATTTGCTGTGGATGTCTTTGCGGTGAGGTTGTTGCCATCTACCGGCTAAAAGACATTGTAGAAGAAGCCAGTCTATTTCAAATCCTTATTGTTTGTAATGTTTAATAAAATGTTTTATACTGATTTGACTAAAAATCTGATGCATTCCCCACACATCCAGGCTATTATCTCTTTCTTCAAAAACAAAAAACATTTGCAGAATAATGATCCTATGTGTATGACGTGCTTTATTTATGCTCAATAGGCTATTTCTTAGTCCTGCTGCTCAGTATTACTGTGTTGGATTTTGTACTTTGCATTGGTAACAGCCTGGCCTTTTCTCAGCAAGGTGTAAATAGCTTGGCAGTTTCAAATTACACTGAACTGAAACCCAGGCATACAGGTTGTTAGCCTCGGGGCACATTTTCTACCAAAAACTGAAACTGGCTAAATAATTTAAAAGAGCTATTAAGCTGGCTTGGCTTCCTTCCCCTCCCTGTTTAAATACATACAAGCAATGACACTTGCAGTGAAGGATAGAAGAGAGGGAGACTCTGGAGAAGAGGTGATTTCAATTGGTTGATGTGCTGTTGTCACATGGGGACTTCTGAACCCAAATCTCACTGCCATTGACTCAGTCGTGGGGTTTTTGTTGGCTGAAATTCAGTGAAATGCTGTGGTTTTTTCAGTTGGTTCCAGATTTGTCACACAGACTTACTTTGCCCATCCAAATACCTTCTGAGTTGCTTGTTTGGTCAAAATCACCACCACATAAATTACGATAAACAGAGATGAAAAGAGTCGCAGTTTACCCTTTTTTTAAAAATAGACTCTCCAGGCTTACTCTATAGAGAAGTTTTGATGGGAAGGGGAGATTTGTAGATGTAGGCCATAAACCAGGAGGAAAGAGGATCTTACTGTTCGATATCGTGTGGGTTTTCCTTCGTGGATGCAATTTAAATGACTGGAGGAAAAGTGATTGTGCTATGTAACATCTAGTACATGAGTTCATTATAAAAATTGAGAGGAAAGTAATCACTGATTGCAATAAACTTGATCACATTGGTTTTCAAATTACTATGGTCTCTAAAACAGCACTGGAAGTATCCGCTCTCTTGTTCTACAGATAAATGAGGGTGTCTTGCTTTTTTAATATTGCTTTAACAGCAAAATTATTATTCCTGACCTAAAAGAGACAATTTTGTCAGCTGTGGTGTTAGGGGAAGAGTTCTTTCTTTTCCTTCTGAGTAGCAGCCTTACATAATGCCGCTTCTTTTTAGAGCAGAAACTGCCAATTACATTAAGTAGCAGGCCAGTTCAGTGTGTACTACTGTTCTTTTGACACAAGCAGAATCTGCCAAATTTAAATTAAGATCTTAAGTTTGTTTCCACAGGTGAAAGGCCAAAGCAGAGTGAGTGGTTCATGAACTGAAAGTGAATGCTCAGTAGTTTAGTCTTGCAGCTGTTTATCTTCATCTTACCTAATGTTATAAAAATGGCCAATTCACCCAGCAGGTGTTCTCTGTTTCATGGCCAGCTATGGGGCCGGTCTGCATGCCAGAGAACTCCCCTTTGCCCAGCAGTGTAAATATTAAAATGGTTGCTAAATGGGAACAAATGTTATCTACTATGTATGACAAAGCTCTTCCTCTACCTTGGTGGGTCCAGTGCTTCCTTCTACCGGTAGGTGAGGGAACTGCTTCACCCCTTAGTGTATCTTCCACCCTCTGGTGGTAGGGGAGGGTAATACAGCCTCTTAAGAGAGCTGCTCCCTGCTGGTTCCCAGTCCTGTCTCTGGTTCTCGTAGGCCCTTGCCTCTTCGCTGGGGCTCTTGGCCCTCCACTGAATAGTTGCTGGAGGGTAAGGGGTGGCCTGGTCCCTCACTCGACTCTGGGCTCCAACCCAGGGACCCTGCAAGTAGCAGCCTTGCGCTGCGGCTTCAGGAAAGCAGCTAGCATCCCTGGGTTACTTCTCTGTGCCCCGTGACTTAATGCCCCTGCTCGGACAAGAGCCCTTCCTGGCCTCCTTGCCAGGGGATGCTCTTGACCTCTGACAGCACCACTGGACGTGGTAGTGCCAATCCAAATGTCCAGTTTCATCTTCCCCTTCGGGCGGGGTCTTTTCCTTCAGCTTCCAGGCCTGGGAAAGGGCCTTTGCCCTCTTTAGGCAGGGTTTTTCCCTCCCCCCATCTTAGTACTGCTGGTTCTCTCCTGCCAGCGTGGTGCTCCTTCTCCTAAACCCTCCTGGCTCTTGACAGAGTCTTGCCTGCTGACACACTCTGGTAGCTCCCCTCACGCCCACAACTCCAGCCACGCCCTTTCTCTGGAGGGGAGGCTTTTAACAAGTCCTAGGCAGGGCCTTGATTGGCTCCAGGTGTGCTAATTAACCTGGAGTAACCCCTGCTCAGCTACCAGGGGAAAAGCGACTTGCTGAACCTAGGGCTGATACCGGCCTTCTAGAACTCTCCGGTAGCCACCAGGTCTGACCCCGTCACACTAGTCTGCCCTGTCTGCTGTACAGAAGGGTTTGCCCACAATACTGAGCAGAACCAAATCATGTGTCTGTCAAATCAAAGGCTTTCAGCAAAGACATTTGCAGATACAAGAAGACATTCCGAGCAACTGAAATGCAAGGAAATGCACAAGCTTTGAAGGGGCTGTATGTGGAGCAGAAGTATTTGCTGTTATTACAACACACTTGAAGGTTTATAATAAAATGACACACTTGCTGGGGCGGTGGGGATGCATCATCTTGGTGGACAGAGCAAAACACAAACTATGGCAAATCTTGGAAAATGAAGCCAAGTCTCAAACTTTTTTAAGAGTTCATTCCAAATTTGACACATTAGAATCCAAAATCAGATTCTCGGGTGAACTAACAATGCTAAATACCTTGGCAATTTAAAAAAACAAAAAACCTCAATTATTGCGGGGCCCTGAACAAATTGCAACACGAGTTGTCTCCTTCGTTGTTAATGGATAACGTAAACTCCATTCCCAGAAGCAGGCTGATCTCAGAGAGAGAACACTGGTGCAGGAACAAGGAAGTAAATAAATGGGAAGGGAGGAGTGGGGGGGATGGGGTGTTTGGTCAGTTGGAAGCCCTGGAGAGTGGGTTCAGAGTCCTTGCTGGTGAACTGTGATGAGAAAATCAGTAGTGAAGGAGACATAGGTGCTTTTGTTCCAAATGATGAAGAGTAAAACGAGAATCAAAGCTAATGATTCCTCCGCTGTGAGGGCATCTTTGCTGATTTCTTTCACCATGAATGACTGTTGCATTTCTAAAATATGTTCTTACCATAATTGGATGAATGGTGTCAAAAAGTTGTTTAAAAAATCACTCTAGGATCAATTTCTGCTCTCTTACACCCATGCAGTACCTTTGAAGTCATTGGGTGCTGCACGGATGTCACCGAGTAATATTTGGTCACAAGATATTAAACCTAAAGGCTGTCGTTGGCTTCCATTTTGGCTGAGCACTGAGGCACGGTGTTCTGTAAATAGGCATAGAACGTGAGGGTTGATTTCTTCATACCCCTCTGATGCTATCTGTGATTAGTCGTGGGTTAATTGGTGTAGCTGGGTATGGCAGGAGAGGTTGCCTTTTAAATCTGACATGAAATCAATTTGTTTGTCCCTCTTTCTGTGTCCTGTAGAGCGCAGCTGCAGCCCCAAGTCCAGTACTTGGAAACATTCCTCCTAATGATGGAATGCCAGGAGGTCCAATCCCTCCAGGTTTCTTTCAGGTAGGTTTTGAACTTCCTGATTCTTTTTTGTGTTGGTGGTGCATGCATGTCAGTGGCTTCTTAACGTCACATTGCAGTTTCCAAGGGGGTCCCAGAAAATAGTCTGGTGCTTTATCTCTTGATTAATTTTTTTAATGAAGCAAGCCAGAAGTAGCCAATCAATTGTAAATAATTGCAACATTCTGCTTTTTTTCCCACATTGCTTTTTGTAAGCACAGCAAATTTCTCTTACTGACTTTTTTTATTTTTGCAATTGACATTTTTCCAAACTGCTTTTTTTGGTAGAGATTTTATTTATTCTTCGGTCATAACAGGCTTGTGCATAATTCAAAACATTCTGGATTTTGATTCTTGAAACAGTTTCCCTCTGGTTAACCACTTGATTTTTTCCAACTGCAATCACTGAACACATTTAACAAACACTAGCTTAAATTGTAGCCACAGGCAGAAGCAGATTCAATATGGGTCAAAAATCATTGCATGTCAAGGAGACACCTTTGTAAGAATTTGTCTGTCAGAGTTTTGTAAGTGTCCTCTCCATTTCCATGGTTCATTTTACTTCTACTCTGATTCAAGACATGGTAATATAATCTTTGCGTGGTCCTAATGGGAAGGACTTTAAAGAACATTTGGAATGGAAGCTTTAAGATTTATTACTTGTAAGATGTTTTTAATTTCTTTGGAACCTCTTTGTATGCCATGTATATGTGCTGGTTGCTACATGTAAAATCTTGGTGCATTATGATCTTATTTCTTGAGGAATAAGTGCTTGTTCGTGTAACAAATGGGCTGGCTGTCGGTGGCAATGTTTGTTCTGCCCAGTTGCTTTTGTTATCTGGGTTCATGATTTTTTATACAGGAGAAGTTCTTGGGCAACAGACAGCTTAACTTGATAAACTGAATGTGATTTGTTACGGCAGTATTGTAGTTGATGTGCATGCGTGGGGAGATGGGGGATTGTTTCAAAAAAAAAAAAACCCGTTTCCTGAACATGCTTATGTCAAAATAAAAACATTTAATACTGATTGGCCTGTTTCAGGGTTACCAATCTTGAAGCAAGCCTCTCTGATATTGGAGGAAACAAACAGAAAAGAGATGATGCCTTGCAGGTTATAGCCGCTGCCAGCAATTGGAGTTCTGTTCCCTGTATTTAACAATGTGTTTCCAGGGTTTTAATTTCATTTGGCTGGGTGAGGAGTCAGCCCTTTGGTGCCCCACTCCGGCCTGCATCCTCGCACCTGTGTGGGGTTCTGAAGTTCAAAAAAGTGGGTGCAGCTCTAAATGTTACACATTTTACGTAATCAAAGCGGGACGCATGGTAGGAGTGAAAGAGGGAATTTAAGCTTCTTCCTTCTTCTGGCTTCTCATGTGGGCTCCCAGAATCCTAGGTCTCCATTGACAGGCTCCCTCCCACACAAGCTCTGCCTCCAAGAACATTTTCACATGGACTGCCAGTTGCGAGAGTCCATGACTATTTTTCCTCCTTTGTGCAGCCACGGATTAGCAGGACTCCCAACATCCTTGCTGTAGTTGGCAGGACCACATGCTTTACTGTCCTTGTGGAAGGTGGGCTCCGAAGCTATGCCCCTGGATCTCCAGTGAGCCAGCTGCCTGGCGGGAAGAGCTGAGCAGAGACAAAAGACCACACACATGCATTCTTCATACAACCTTGCCTCTTCCAGCTGTTGGTAGTGTTAAGCGGAAACATAGCTGTTTTAGTTGATTCTTTGCTTGGGGTAGAAGCAAATCTGAAGGGAAGGGAGGGATGCTGGATAGCCTTCAGTTCTGGTGCTGGAAGAGGAAGGACTACTACTAAGAGAGCCATCCGTAGGGAAGGGCCAATCCAGATGACCGCCCTGGGCCCTGCACTTTGAGGGGACCCATCCCTCATGTCAGGACCTGCTGGGAGGCAGGCAGCTGTGACCCGCCAGGGTCCTGGCTTTGCCCCAGCCCCCACGCCTCCTTAGGGACAGCCCTAATTACTAATGATAATGCAGATTGGGAGTCAGGCATTTGACTTAAAAGTTTCTCTCCGTCCCTCCAATTCGACCCCTCAGATTTCCTTCCCTGAAAGGTATCCCCCAACTCCATCCCCCCCCCCCCCCCCCGCACTGGAAAGAATGCCATGTTTTAGCAGCATCTGAACTTTGTCCCCAAAACACCTTAATTTTTTGTAGGCCTTCAGATCATTTCCTCTTTTGGTATGTTTGAGATTGAGAGTCCTGCCGGCTCTGTGCAGTTTTGTCAGAGGGTTTCACTGTGGAGCTGATTGCCGCTTTTTGGTTCACTTCTTATCTTTGAAGCCCAGAATATGGAATATGAGAGGGCAATGCCTGGAAGGACACAGGAAATGCACAGGATTGAAGTAGTTAGGGTTTGCCTCCCTGACCCTAATAGCCTGGGGAATACACTGACGAGCAGATGGAGACAAGAAACAGAGCCAAAAGGCGTAATGTGGAATCCGATCATAGAAGACAGTTGAGCTCGTGCAATATAGGGAATGTTCTCTGGTGCTCTAATGATGCCCTAATTGTTTTCCAAACTTGACCTACTACATTGGGTTTTATCTATTAGTGGCTTGTATGGATTCCAGTAACGTCAAAAAAAGTCAGTGACAGAATAGCATGAATTTACACAGCACCTCAAAATCATAGATACGGTCCCTTTCCCCAGAGAGAATAACAGAAGATCCAGGGTAGTTCAGGAAAGCAAGGTCTGGGGGTTACAGCAGATCCCAAAAGAGGAGGGATTGCCTTTCAAAGCTAAATTTTAGTGGGATTAGAGGAGAAAGCGACTTGGCATATGAGGCCAGTGAACTTGTTCTGGGCATCAGGGGTAGCATGGTAGGAGGCACAGGGCCAAGAGTGGGAAAAGGAGAAAAGAGTCAGACAGAACAGTAAGATCGTCCTAGGCTGTAGGATTGTCAGTGGAGATTATAGGAGGAAATGAAGTCAGTTTGGGGGTGATTCATTAGAAGATGAGAATGGACATCTTCAGAGCCAAGAGCCTGAAGAGTACGAGAGACTAGGGGTCCAGTTTTGGGTGCATTGGAATAGAGGTGGTGATTGAAGCCATAGGATCACTGGGGGGGGAGTAGATCTTAATATCGTGCGCACACGGTTATGAGCCCAACAGTCTCTCATATTCTAATGCTGGGTAAGAGGCTTGCTAGGGCTGGTGAGGTTTGTAAAAACCCTTATTCTGAAGCCATTTTCACTATAGCCTGTGGACCTAATGTGTGACCGGCAGAGTTCTGAAATCTAGCTGTATCCAAGATGATGGTGACATCATCCTAGGAGACAACAGGGCCCAGCATGCAACACGTCAGCTGCAGGCCCCACCTTTGTATTAGAGTCAGTGGTGGAGAATGCCTGCCCTCCATTCCGTTCTATAAAAGTTTGCTGCAACCCTTCATCGCCTAGTAAATGGAGCCTTCAGACTAAGCTTGATAAGTATATGGAGGGGATGTTATGATGGGATAGTTTAATTTGAGCAATTGATTTTGGATTATCGGCAGATAAGTCTGCTCAATGGTCTGTGGGAATGCTGGATGGGATGGGAACTGAGTTACTGCAGAGAAATCTTTTTTGGGTGTTGGCTGGTGAGTCTTGCCCACATGCTCAGGGTTTAGCTGATCGCCATATTTGGGGTCGGGAAGGAATTTTCCTCCGGGGCGGATTGGCAGGGGCCACGGAGGTTTTTCGCCTTCCTCTGCAGCATGGGGCATGGGTCGCTTGCTGGTGGATTCCCTGCAGCTTGAGGTCTTCAAATCTCATTTTTGAGGATTTCAACAACTCGGTCATGGGTTCGGGGTTGTTATAAATGTGTATGGGTAGGGTTTTGTGGCCTGCCTTGTGCGGGAGGTCAGACTAGATGATCATATTGGTCCCTTCTGACCTATGAGTCTATGAGTTGTGCAAAGTGAGAGAGAGACTTGATGGTGAAACATTGGCATTAGATCCCCATTGCTGCTGGGCATCTTGCCAAAAATGAAACCCCTTAACAAGTGCTGTGTACACCTATGTGGGTTCAGAATATTGATGAGCCAGTGGCAGAAAGCTCTTGATAAGTTTATCATGTGCGTGTAGGTGGTCCAAACTATGGTCACATGGATGGTTACCTGCTAAAATTCCCTTCCCCGCCTGACTAATAGTGACCTATAATATAAAACCTTTTTTTCCCCTTCACTCATCTTGGAAAAGGTCAGGGAAGCTATTCCCATCCTAGTTAGAAAGCTAAATGTATGCCTAATCTCAACAGTGGTAGAATAGATCTCTCGTGTTCCTAGCAATGGACAGAGAGGTTACTGCTCCAGAACTACCAACAAAAGTTTAAGGCCTTACTAGAGATGAGCAAATGCCATGGGAGTGTGTGTTTGTACACATACACAACATATGCATATATAATAATCATCTGACACATTCAGTGGCTATATATTTTTCTCCGAAGTTTGAACTCTGCATGTAGCTCTGTACACACATTGATGAAATGGAAAGTTGAACATAAATCAATGTCTGTTGCTGTGTTAGTTATGCATCAGCAGTTCGTGTGAGATGCACCGTAACAAAGCACTAGCTAGTCAATGTGCCTGTACTGCCCCCTAATGCTTAGAGATCTTGAGAGTTGTGAAAGGTGGTGGGATTTCTAAGTTCGTTTTTCATTCTCCTCCTTAGTGTTCATTACCCAGAATAAATGCATTTGTTTACTAGCTTGTAATCCTGTTGGTAAAACAGAAATGAGACTAATGGAGGAGAAATTGAGGCGCTATATATAACACATGATCCCCTAGGTGAAGCTTGTGGGCTGCCATCCTTTTTTTGGTATCACAGCAGATGTCTCTCGTTAATATGTCTAAAGCCTTGATTATTACACTTCCAACAAGTAGCTCTTATTTAATTGTATGAGTGCTTCTGTGTTGCTTATTTCTCTTGTGCTGGAAAAACTGCACATTCTTGTCATTTCATTTATTTGCTGCTCGGATTCCAGGAAAAAACACATCACTCCTGATTGTGTAATAAAGCTCAGCATATGCCTTAGCTTGCTAATAAACCTGTGGCAGTCTGTTTACTCTCTCAAAATATGGGGAGGGAGCTGACTGTTTGTTAAAAAACAGAAGATCTCCTAGTAGTGTAGACACCAGGCTCCTGCTTAACTAGTTAATACGGATAGACCAAAAGAAAGTGTAAGTTCTGGGCTCCCGACGTCAGAATAGCTGAGCTGCTGCTCTCTCTCCAATGCATGTAAATGAAGAATCCTGATCCCTGAGTGTGAGTGCCAGATTCTCTCTTGCCACAGCTGCAACCTTCCCTCCCCAGTTTGTCTCCTGCCTTGGGGAAAGGACAGCCGCCCCATGGACCAGACATATTTGCACTTAGGTACATGAGTAGCCAATCAACCCTGGCTCTTCCACTAGGCCAAGGAAGGAAGCCTCTCCCATCTGCCCATCCTAGTGGGGTCCGTGCACCATTCTTATAACCCTGTCGCTGCTGGTTTCGTAGGCGTGGGAGCTTCAGGCCGTTAGGAGAGGATGGCTTAAAGAAATAGAAATTGCTGGCTCAGCCATTTGCAAATAATAAAGACGTGGTTGAAGATAAGGGGCAACAGAAGGAATCTCCTCCCCCTCTGCTGCCAGATCAGGAGCCACCATTTTTCACAAGTTAGTCTTGTTAAGTGAGCGTTTCTACTGGAATGTGAGCAATTTCAGACACCAGATTTCTTATCCTCTTGCTACTCTGGACTCCGAAGATTAACGAAGTGCTGGCAGCAGCCATGGAACTTTTCTCTCTCCTTCACCCACCACCTCTATGAATCAGTCTCTGCTAAGTCGCATGAGAAGGGCAAAACAACCTGTCTCCTGCTCCAAGGCAGTGGAAACATCAGGAGACTCCTAGGAAGCAGCAAGAAAATAGAGGCAAAGGCTAGCCTATGTGTTCTGCCTGATGAAAATTCTTTCCAATAGACTTCTCAGCCCCAGCCCCCTGAAAGGTGCGCACAGATCAAATCTCCATTTGTCCCCATGGGAATGTCTTGTTTCAAAATTCTGTGAAGCAGCGTTTCAATGATTCTTTCTAGCCATGGTTCAGCATAGTGGATTTTCAGTTTCCACCAGCAGCTTCTATATCTTCCCTTCCAACTGAGGCTGACCTCTTCCCAAGAGAGGATGTGACTAAAGACCCATGGTAGTATTAGTCTTCCAGCTGTTCCCAGTTGGGTCTGGCTTTGTCCATCTGACTGCTGCGCCCAGCCTGAGGAACAGCGTTTTCAGTCATGCAAGAGACTTGCAATTTAGAGTTTGCAACCAGTGCTGCCCCTTTCCTGGGAGACAACGTCTGATTCTTACAGGGCTCTTTGTTGTCTGTCTATGCCTCGTACCAAGCCTCCATTCCAGGCTTCCCCTGCTAAAACAAAGAGCTCTCTTCCTAGAAACTCAGGGCATTTTACCTTCAATGGTTCTCTTTGCTTTCCTATGGAATAGAAAGCTGTAGTATTATGTGTAGAGCTCAGTTATGGGATCCAGCTTGGTTTCTTTTGACAAACAGCCAATTTTTCCAGATCCCCTACACGTCTAGTGCATCAGACAGTCCATGGGAGATGGCTGACAGCTTACCACGTCCATATATTAGCAGAGAGTGGTCTCAAGCACTCCAAGACAATCTGCTGCACCATTTGGTTATCATGATGTGATCCCACCATACAGGTACCAAGAGACAAACCCAGGAGAATCAGGACCCAGTTGTTGTGGAGATAAGTCACTTTCTACTGAACTGGGTAGAAAAATCATTACCTAATGCACAAGCAGTCTAGCAGGAAATAATTTGTATTTGACCAGGCAGAAAGTTTTTCTCTGGGAGTCATGTGTACATCTAGAAGCATTCACAGTGGGTGTACCAACATTGCCCTAGTATTTGGATTGGTAAGAACTTGCTGGCTCTGTTCCATTCCCACACTTAGAACTGGTTACCAGGTACTATGTTTCCTGTGCCTTCCCTTGCTATACAAAATGATTTGAAAGGTGGGGAGAAAGTTAGAGCCATGCTGAACTGATTTTAGAGAGCCAGTTATGCTGCTTCAGCCTCCGAAACCTTTCCCTGACCTACTAGATCTCCTTTCCCAGCATCCAGATACACACATCTTGGCTTTGAAGAACTCAATTTATGACAAGAGAAGGCTGAAAAAAATGGGGCGGTCAGGGAAAGGTAATAGATACCCGACTGAATTTCCAGGGAGCTTGTAATGTCTGCTGCCTATGATGGGATTTCCAATAGATTCTCTTGTTGGTGAGTCCATGTAGATGAAAGTGGGCTTCATTGGCCTCATCTGGCATTTCTGTTAATAGTTTCTAGGAGAAGTCACATGTGGGTTGGCTTTCAGATGCCTTTAAAATGAAACCTCTTGACATATATGCCATCAGATAGGGGGAAGAGGCTTTTCTGGCAGCATCTCTCCTCCTGGTGGTGGTATTAATTTGTGCCATCTTAAAGAATTATTCTCCTGTCTTGAAGGCTACCTTTTTGTTTCTTCATCTTGCCTTTTACTTCATTGTCCTTTAAGCATCTTCTTCTGCAGTCTCTCTCTCTCTAAACAGTGTTGTCTGCCATGTAGAGTTCCCAAGCTGGTAGCCTGAGCATGCAGAGAGCTGTATTGGCTCTCCGTCCATTATTTATGCCAAAGCTCACATGCTCTTTTTGTTTGAATTGCAACATAAGACTCCTCCCTCAAACTCTTGTCCTAATCTAATCAGATTTGGACTGTAGAGGGTGTCAGCCACCGAGTATTCTAATAAAACACTAAAAAGTTGTCATGTGGATGAAAGAGTTCCATCTCTCTTGATAGGCTTGGTTGCGTGGGAGAGAATTATAAGATGCATGTACGCCTTTGAAATTCAAACCCTTTTCCTAAAGGACCAGGAGGTGTGTAAGAGATGACTATTCTAGAAAGAATTCCCCGCACCCAGAAGAGAAGTGCTCATGAGACATGTGAATTATAGCTTGGGTCTTGGCAAAGAGGTTTGCAGAGAGGTTTCGTCTGGCATTCACTAGGGGTTGATTGCAGGTTTAGATTCTTCTCCCCTAGGTGAAGCAGTAAGTTGTAAAGCTCTTCAGATAGTACCTGTTTATATAAATCCTTGTGTATTGGGTGTATTTTTAAATCGCATTGTTGTAAAGAGAGTTCCCGACAATGAGGATTCTTATGTCAGTAAACTGAATTTCTGTTTTTCTGCGGGTTCTGAAGGACCCCTCCAGGATTTCACTAACTCTTCATAGCTGGGTGAATGTTTTGGAGAGTGAGGGAGATGAGGAGTTATTGAAAGGGTTTTTTGTTTTTAATTTTTTTTTCCCAAAGCTCCTGTGGTCAGTTACTTACAGCTGCTGAAGTTTGAGCTGGGGGACAGAATAATTGGTTAAAAGGATAAGTAAGTATTGTTAAGCTAAGGAGGCAGATCTATAGATCTTTGAAGGGTTTGATGCCGAGAGGAATCTACTTGAGGTTATACTAGGAGTGATGGGATGAAGTGTAGACAGAAACTTAAACTGGCTCTCAAAGTTAACTTCCTGACTGAGATTTGACCACACCTGTATCACAAACTTCACGGAGTTCAAAAACTTTTTTTACATGATCCTTTAGAATAGTTCTATTAAGGACAGTTTTGCCATCAGTGTGGAAGAGATACAAGTAATTTCTGTAGTGAGGGCTTCTTATAACATCGTCTTGTGTCTCATTAGTGAGCACAGGTGAAACTTTCAGAAGTACGACAGTGACTAAAGAACCAAAGTTCCATTTCTGAAAGTGATTTAGCAGTGGGTGAGATCGCCATATTTGGGGTCGGGAAGGAATTTTCCTCCGGGGCGGATTGGCAGGGGCCACGGAGGTTTTTCGCCTTCCCCTGCAGCATGGGGCATGAGTCGCTTGCTGGTGGATTCCCTGCAGCTTGAGGTCTTCAAATCTCACTTTTGAGGATTTCAATAACTCAGTCATGGGTTCGGGGTTGTTATAAATGTGTATGGGTAGGGTTTTGTGGCCTGCCTTGTGCGGGAGGTCAGACTAGATGATCATATTGGTCCCTTCTGACCTATGAGTCTATGAGATAATGTTAAAGGCATCGTGTCTACTTTGCTATCCAGAAAATTGATGTTCTGCAGTAACACGCAAATGACACCATCTTAAATTCCTCTCCTCTTGACGTCTGACCTCCCCAAATATCTACCTACCTAATGGATTTACATGTTTTCAAAAGTGACTTAGGTGCCTTTGTCCCATTTAAAGTTGGGCTCTTAAGGACTATTGAGAAGTTTTACCGGACTCAACATATTTTTACAAAATAGCTTTATAAAAGTGACACCCCAGCCAAACAAGCAGCAAAACTACGACAGGTGAGAGACACTTCTGAGCATGGTCAGCTTTGCAACTGAGAATGCAGACTCTAGTCCTGTGGCAAAGTCTCCCAAGGGCAGTGAGAGAAGCCCTCATTATTTGAAACATTTAAAATCACTGCACAAAGCCCACAGCACACGTAAAGGACTGTAGAGAAGAATCCTAAACTGCCCAGGAGCATGGATTCTGTGACCTAGAGTTGGTCTCTTCCTTCTCTTAACAGCTGATTGTGGAACATCACAGCTGTGTGGAAGACAGCTATTTGACAGTGTTCCAAAGCAGGATTGGTCCTGCATGACTGTCACTTACACTGAGCAGAGAGAGTAGCCAAGCTGTTCAGCAACGTGTGGGACACTAAATCCAAACTTGCAGGTAAATATCATTTCAGATGCCCCATAGGTCAGGCAGCTATTTGAGTCTCCTAGTAATTGAGGTATGGCCTGCTAAACACCATGAATTTTCTGCAGCTGCTGCCAAATCCTGTATCCTGAACTTGAGTACGTGATGAATCATGCTGGTGCTGCAGGACAGTTTTTTTTAAGTTTCCTGTCGTTTGGACAGTAAAATGCGGTTGCGTTCCTGACGATTGTGAGTGTGGTTTTAGAATTAAAGTAGAGCATTAATCCTCTGGATAGCAAAGTAGGCCTGATGCCTTTAATATGTATCTCACCTACTGCTAATGTTGTCGTGATTAACTGTGGAGTTCTAAAGTAGGCAGAAATGATTATATCTGCTGCTATGGAAAATGCCTCTTTAATCTCTGCAGTGTTTTCTGATAGAATGGTTAAAGGTTCTTTTGATACATTCCTGAACTCATTTTGAAGATTCTAGCGTTTCTCTAAAATTTATTAATGATTTAATTTTCCCTGTTGGCATCTTGGAATTTTGTCTTTTATAAGGGGGGTTAGATTAGATTTTTCTAATATACAATTCAGACCCCTCTGATTATAGTAAATTACATTTTGGGTACCCTTTTTCATGTTGGAATTTGTACCTAGAGAAATATCATTTAGAACATGGGATACATTCCTTTTGCCAAGTATAAATTGTAGATAACTTGTTGTGGTGATACTTAGCCCTGTTACACCTTCTTCATTGTTTCCCCCACCCCCAGAGGTACTTGAAAATGTTTTTAAAAATAAAAAAGCCCATTATCTGAAACTATGCAGCCCATAAAACATGATCCATTTGTGCTAAATTACTCCTGAAACATAAATTGACACACACATGCAACTGTGATAGCTTGTAAAATATTAAACATGGAAAATTGCACAAGAGTATTGAGAAATTGAGCTCATGAAAGACAGTGTGGAAATAAGCTAATCAGCATTGAAATTGTAATTATTCCGTAACAGCAACAACAAAAAACTTTTATATCTATTGGTATAGATTTGTCTTTAAAAGAAACATATTTCTCATAGTCTGCCTAGTTAAGGCCACTGTAATGAGCTGTGCTGACAGAAATGGACTAGACCACCTACAGGTTCCTGTAATTATGTCTTCAGAGACCACTGAGATAAGTCTTTCAAAAGTACCTAAGAGAGGATAAAGAAACTTTTATCAAGCAATGAGTTAAACAATTGTTTCCCAAAGTGTGTGTGTGTGGGGGGGGGGGAGGCAGACACAGACTTCTCAATTGTTTTCTAGAGTCTCATCTTTCATTTTAAAAAAAACACTTCCTAGCTGTTACAGTTGCGAAGAAAACCTTCAAAATATGAATTTGAGCATAAGCGATGGAGAGATCTGCTGGAGTCTGCAGAGAACTTGAAATGAGAGCTAAGCTGCAGATTGCCCCGTTCATTTCATTGGGTGCTAAGTCAGATGCTGATATGTTAAATATCAACATAATTAACATTCATTGCTCATCAAAGTATGTAAGAAAGAATAGGAATGATGTTAAATATCTACACCAGCACGTTTCAACGTGGGGATGAGGCAAAGAACTAGCTGGAGTAGGGCTGCTAGGAAGGGAAATAGGTTTAATTTTTCTGTAAAGGGGCTCTGCTTTCACAAGTTTGGAAAACACTGGACTAAACAGTGTAAAAGAGATACTGAAATAATCAGCGATCAGCTAGCACCTCCTCAGAAGCACTTGTTTTTCCTCTTAATGCGGAGTGAAGTCCCTGATAATTAGTCTTGTACCTGAACAAGCATTTTTTAAATCAGGATTTCGTTTGTGTGGGAGTGACCCCATCCGAATAGACAAGTTAGCTAATGTATGTTGATCATCATAATAGAAGCATTGGTTCCCCTGATTGGAGCCTATTCATGGTCTCCTTAAAGCATTCCATTTTTTTTTTTGAACTGTTGTGACCAGTCACATGAATTCACTGATTTATAACCAAAAGAACAATTGTTTTTAAAAAGAGAGAGAGAGAGATCCAACAGGCACTGTTGGTTGAAATGCAGTTCTCCTTGGTTATAGAACATCTGCAAATATTTAAAGATGATAGTATCCAGAGGTTCTGCATTTTTTAAAAATAAGTACAAATCTTAAGCTGTGCTGTAAAAAGCTGGAAGGGATCGGGATGTGAGGGAGCAAAAGAACATAGAATGGAAGGTTGCAGTTTAATTTGAGCACAATGGATTTTAGTGGCCCCATGGTAGCAGACAGGAAGTAGCTAACATTTTCAGATGCTTGTTGTTGCCATTTGAAAACATTCAGCTCCTCCCATGCTGCATAACAAGTTGAAAGAGCATGCAGCCTTGGCTGAGATGTTTGCATAAATTGTACATCTGCAGTTACATTATCCAGAAGTAGCTGTCATGAGCATTACTATTGAAGAATAATGCAGCCATGAGGATTTGATTTACTGCCGTGTGCCACTTGCCAACAAAATGTTTCACAAAGTCTTGAATTTCCTGGGAGTATGTTACAATTTCTCATGTGCTTGCAGCTCGCACAGGGTCATTACTGTCTGTCTATTGCAAAGGGGTGGGGGAGGTTTGGAGCTTCTTGGAAAAGACTCAATTAACCATTGCTGCTCTTTACATTGAGCTGTATTTTGGCAAATTTTGAACTTTCTGGCGATTAAGCAAGTTGTACCAGAAAAAAGAACTGTGTCTATTTAGAAGTGTGCAGACAGTGTCCAAGACCAGCTTTTCTTTAGAGGAATTCAGAGGAGATGTGCTGTTGTGAATTGTAATGATCTGCTTGCTGATTAGTTCTATTTAAAAGCAGAAATTGATCTCCCCCTTTTAATTAACACCGGCAGTTTGGGCAGAATCACTCTAAGCCCTTTTCCTATAATGGGGATGGGGGGGAGGGCGTGTAGAGAAGGGTGACACGCCTCTCAGGCAGCACGCTTGCTTCATGCACGCAAGTGTTGCTTTTAACCTCTGCTGCTTTTCTTTGTCCCAGATGATTGTTCTCATGTAACACTTCACCAGGAGAGAAGCCAGCAGTGGTTGAGTGTGAGCTGAATATATCTTCATGCATCCATTAGGAATGGAAGAGTCAAAAGACCAAACAGGGAAAACCCAAGCAATAGCCAGTTCCACATGGAGAAACCAGTGTTTTCAAATATCTGAGTCTAGCTCCTCTTCTAAACAGGGCTTATTAAACAGTATCGGAAACTGTTCTCAATCTGTGTCCTCGTCTAACTGTCTAAAGTATATGATAACGAGGCTTGCTAGAAGAAGGTAGTCAGCATCTTAAGGAGAAAAACACCCTATCCACATTTGATGCATTTCACTGGCAAAAACCAAAGTTGCACTTCTAATTTGAAGGCTGGGCAGTGTGTTCGTTCTCTGTCAAATTGCTGATGTTTTTCTCTGAAGCATTCTGTGAAATTTCCTGGTCTTAAGGCTATAAATCATAGCTCCAAAATTTCAATTTGCTTTACAACAATGCCCTAAATGTGTGTTATCCACACCCACTTGCACGCTGGTATATAGCAAACTGTTCTTCAGCAGAAGCTGATTCATAACTGTATTGTGGGCGCTTAACTCTGCTGTGGTGCAAGTGAAGCTTTGTTTTTCAAGGCAATTCAGTGACAGGTGCGTTTGAAACTCTTGCTGCATATATGCTGTTCTCTGCACTGCTTTAGCAGTGCTGTTCTCATGTGCTGCTTCTAGAATGTCTCCACGCTGTAGATGAACCCATGCTGAAATATTCTTGCCAGTAACACCTTCGACCATAGACGGGAGGTTACAGATTCTATTGAAATTAATGTTCAAGCAGGACATTAGCGATTCTCAATTATTTTCAGAGATCTTTCCCTTTTTGGAGAGATGTAACTGACCATTTGGGCATGTATGTTAACTGGCTAGAATTTTCTTGAAAGATTTAATTAATTTCAATTAAGTCACTAGCCACCATGATTTTTTTCAAAAGGAGATACTTGCATTTTGGGGAAACCATTGAATTTCTTGTAGAAGTCGCTTTTACGAATTGTAGTTTGTATCCTGTAGTAATGATGCTTTTAGGAATTGTAATGATCTTTACTCCCTCCTCCCACCCCTGCTACCTTGTACAATTAATAGTAAGACCCTTCTGTTCCGAAACCGAAGTGCATGTAAGTTGAAGTCAGAAGGTGTTACTGAGATGCATGGCAAAATGAGAAAGCCGTCTTTTAGTTTCATTTTTAAAAAGCCCCTTAAATGTAAACATTAATGAGTTTCATCTCTCTCTCCATGGACACCTAGACTGAAGAAGCAGTACATCCTGGTGGTAGGGAAAACTGCAGTATGTTTTCAGTCTCTTGGCCCCTTCCTCCTCTTACTCCATTCCTGGCAGAACAGCAGAATACATGGTGTTGGTGAACTACTACGAAGGCACCCCCGCAGGTGGTGCCAGGTTTTACCTCCTTTTCTCTATGTGAAAACCTGCCATAGGTAGAAAACCTTGAAATCCCCTAGATGTGCAGCGAAGCTGCATATCTCGTGTGTAACACCATTAGGTTTGGCTAGACACTTGCCATTCCCGGTTAAGCACCAATACAAAGGAATAGAATCTGCCCAGTTTGGTAGTGCTCCTGGATGTCTCGGCTGGCAGGAAAGGGTGGGTTAGCAGTGCTGTTATTGAAGATGTGTTGCTTTGGGGATGAGCCCACTGCGATGCGCAGGAGCCAATCACTCTTGGGTAGTCTGGCCAAGGCAGCAGAACATGACGGTGCCACTTTCACTTAACTGGATAGCTCCCACACTAGAGCATTTGCTGGGCTGACAGCACCCTCCCCAGTCTCCTGGCCTGGAGGTGAGCAGGTGTTTCCCTTTCTGTCTGTGACAGAGCCTTTCTCTGGGGATTTTGCCCCTGGGAAATGAGGTGCCTGTTCCCGCCCCCCCCCCCCCCCCGGCAATTCCCTCACCCCAGGTTGGCTTTTGGGAGCGACTCTTCATGGAAGCACTTTAAGGAAGGTTAGTGACCCCCCTCTCCCAAGAGTAGCTGTAGTTGAGTAGCCCTAGCAGAGCGGGGCTTCTGCATTTGGCATGCGGTGCTTGTGGGCACCAAAGATTTCCCCAAGCACTCTTCCATGCCACCCCCATTGGCACACACCAGGGCAGCCACATCTGCCACCTTCCATTATGCGGGGTACTCCAGGAGGCTCACCAAGCCAGTCGAGGCACTTGGTGCTGGCCTACATCCCTTGCAGTAATAGCATCTGGCCTTTACGGCAAGCCAGTTGTTTCCGTCCCCGTCCTCATCCCAACCCCTGCTTTGGTGGCAGATGGATTGGGATTCCCAGGGGAACAGCAGCAGACCATTGCTGGCCTCCTCCCCCTGCAGAGCTTGAATACAGAGCTTGCGGGCAAGTTCCGGTAAGGGAGAAGTCCAGCAGGAAACTGTGTTCTTCCAGATGTAGCAAGCCCTGGTACGTCACGGTTCCTTGATGCTTCCTGATCTCAACTCTTGCCACTTCCTTGGATTTGCTGCGTCACACAGAGGTTCTGGTATCAGCGGTAGTCCTAGCCAGTGCCCAATGCCTCTCCTTTTCCCAGGAGCTAGCCTAGGATTCCCTAAAGAAGGCACTTTGCCCGAGGTCTGAAAAGGAGCACCCTGGGGTTGATCTCATCACAGTGATACCCTCATCACTGTGCCACACGCCGCTGCCTTTCCTGGTGAAGTCATTGCTTGCGTCCTGATATTTCTCACTGTAGGTGTGGCAGTAGCTGCCAGTTGCTTACTGATTAGGTTACCCAGGGACCCAGGATCTTTTCAAGTAGTGCAACTGGCCTCACTAACCCTCCTTTCAAACAGCCGTCTTTGGTGTCTGTTTCCTGGCTCTCTGGATCTCCTTTCTCCTGGCTTTCGGTTTGGTAGGTGGGTTAAATGAGCAGAGTTCCTTTTTATTTCATCTGTAGACCTGAATTCACGAGTCGCTGGCTAGGCGGGTTCACACGTCAGCCCTAGATCATTAGTTTCTCAACCAGGGGTCCATGTACCCCTGGGTGTATGCAGAGGTCTTCCAGGGTGTACATCTACTCACCTAGATATTTGCCTGCATTTACAACAGGCTACGTAGAAAGCACTGTGAACTTTTAATTTGTACTGACCACGCCACAGATAATGACTGGTTTAGACTGCTCTATATACTATACACTGGCACGTAAGTACAATATTTATATGCCAGTTGATTTATTTTATAATGATATGGTAAAAAATGAGAAAGGGAGCCACTTTCCTGCAATTGTGTGCTGGGACACTTCTGTATCTTCATGTCTGGTTTTGTGAGCAAGTTCATTTTAAGCGAGGTGAAGCTTGGGGGCTACAGAAGACAAATCAGACTTCCCGAAAGGGCTACAGTAGTCTGGAAAGTTTGAGAGCTGCTGCCCTAGACTGTGCCCAAGTTAGAACACTGAGCTCCACCTAAAGGAGTCAGTTCCTTTTCCTGTTATCAGTCGTAAGCCTTTATGCTATTTAGAAATGCACTTTCATTCTCAGGAAGTGGTCTGGGTGCTAATTTCTATCTGAACCATTCTCATCTGCGGGGGAAGATCTAATGCCTTGCTCGTGGCATTTGGCAGGCTCCTGAAAGGGGCTACGTTCTCTTGCTTTGCTACAGAGATCAAATGATCCCATTTCCTAGGCAAATAAATCAGTGCATCAGGAAATGCTGTAGAAATTGGGGTTCATTCTGCCAAAGATGCAAGGCAAGCTATTGGATGTAGAAACATCAGCCCTTTTAGGAAGAAACTTACATGACTGCTCACTTGTGGTCAATTCCTTCTTTCCCAGCATGCTACAAAATTGAGATGGTTTTTTATCTTAGAATACGGTATTTGGGCAACAGACTCTTCAGGATGAAGAGGGAGGGAGTGGTGTGCAATCCAGACAGAGAGAGAAAATACTTCTTGTGGGAAGTAGTCATTATGGAGCTTAATCTTGAGGCAGTTTTAACTAGTGAGGGTTTCTTTGTGGTGTATTTCGTTTGACTCACAATGACTTTTTTCCTTTGATTTGTAGTGACCATTCTTTGTACTTAATAAGTCAAGCAATTCGCAGCATGTAGGTAGATTTCATAGACTTCAGTGGAGTTCTTCATAGGCTCAACAGTCCTGCATATTGTAAATCGCAGGATCCAGAGCCAAACTTACTCTCCCCGTGTGGTTGGTAGAGTTGATCACTGCTGGCTACTTCTCTTGAGGTGCGACTTCTGTCTAGCATAGTTGATCCATCACAAAAGAGAGGCAAAATTAGTTGTTTTTTTTTTGTTTGGCCTGTGACTGACGTTTCCTAATGAGATCCGCTGTTCTGGACAGACCCCATTCCCTGTGCTTGTCTAGTTAGTATTGAATAGATATTTGGTTTATTATGGGACTTTCTCCTATTTTAGTTCAGGGAGGGAATGTTAGAAGGGCCTGAAATGTCCCAGTGAAATCCATAGAATGGTTGATGTTTTGATGCAAATTGCAACGATTCTAGCTTTCTCTCCTCTGCTTTGGAAGGGTTTCTCTGCTGGAGGGTGTGGTCAGTTCTGCAAACATGCCAGCAGGGGGATCATTCAGAGGGTTTTAAAAAAAGTGATGGGACCAGTGGAGCGTCACTGCTCTGAGTTACGACTTCTGCCCAGAGCAGTGGGTCTAGGAGAGGTAAGAGAATGATTCTTGCTGTACTGTACTAGTTAGAAAATGCAAGGTAGAACTAGTTATGTATATGCAGTTAATGCAACAGAGATTAATTTATATAAGCATATACATTAATCTTGGAAGATTGACAGTGGGTTATTTCTGATTTCATCTTTGTGGCTGTATCTTTCTACTTAACACTTAAAAAAAACAAAAAAACCCTCTTACTTTATTTACATTGCACTCAAGTTTCTGGAGTACAAAAGATTTGCAGGTGCAAATGTCCTGCCTTCATTAACTTCCCCTCCCTTTTTAATTTATGTGATTTCAATTTTCCTTCCCTGTACTGTTAATTAGGGGACCCCTCTAATCAGTACCATTATCACAGTGGTATTCATGTTTAGGAAAGCTGCTAAACAAATGCTTGCAAAATTGCTAAATGGCTAATTAATGTCTGTTAATTAAGAAAATTGCTCATGGTAACAAACCATGCCATTGCTGGCAGCAGCTAGAAGGCGAACACTTGTTGAAATTAGTAACGTGGCAGGTATAGAACATCTGCTGCTCTGCTTTTCCTGAAGTGTGTGGCTGCTTCACATAACATACTTACAAGGCTTATTTGCTTTCTATACCAATTACAAGTTCTTTGACTTGAAAAGATTTTTTTTTTACATTAACATGCATCAGTGTATTCTTGCTCAGAGCTCACATTTTCCAAACAAACTTTCATTTTATGCTTTAAAGGGGGAAAAAATGGTGTTCAACCCAAAAAATGTCAAACTGCTGTACTGCGGTGTTAAAAGCTACATGAACTAATCTTTCTTTTTTCCCCCAGACGTGTTTAGTATCGTTTTACTCAAAAGAAACTTTACTTGCATCATTAGGTAATTTGTCTTGGGGAAGGATATTGCCTCTTTAAAGAGTAACAACACAGCCCTGCATGTAGAAATGGATTAGAGCTGTGCCATCCATTAATTGAAGCTAAACTAGGCTTCCACTTCAAAAATATCTGGCACAAACATGGGATGTGCTTCTAAGCAAGATCTTTGCCTCCACGCTATTTTTAATACCTTGTATTAACCATTGATCCGCAAGTCAAAAGGAAGCCCTGTAAGGTGTTTCCTAACTTCAGGAAGGCATGGGATGGCAGTGGAGGAAGAATTTTTTTTTGTTTTTCTCCATACATGCTCTTTCCAAGTGTATTCAAGTGTATTGGTCATTGCAGACTGGTTGAATTCTAAACCATTTACTGTACCATTGCTGGTGTGCTTTGACAGATGTTCTGTTTCTTTGCATATATCATTATTCACTGTTTTTAGTCACAAACGAACAGAAACTCTGCTAAAACGAGACTGGCTTCCCCTACAAACAGATCCACCAGTAAATCCTTTTTAGCTCTTTCTGCGCTTTCATGTGCTAATCCATAACCTCCTTCTACTGTCTGACCTCACAGGGACCACCTGGTTCTCAGCCCTCGCCACACGCACAGCCTCCACCTCACAATCCTAACAGCATGATGGGACCCCACAGTCAGGTAAAGACACTAGAAATATGTAGGGCACTGATAATGGGGCTTGCATTCTTTTTTGCTCTTTAAGCTTGCTAGGGGTCTGGTTGTCAGCTGGTCTGAATCAGCAGAGTGCCTTTGAGTCTAAAGGAGTGTTGCTGATTTACATCATCTGGGAATCGGATCCTCAAATTTATTCTGCCAGCATCATGCCAGCACCCGTATGAAATGTTTGTTTCCTCTTGATTTTTGTATGCTCAGTTTACAATGGATTAGGAAGTCATTCGTGAGTTTCAAATATACCTAGCTATATTAGTGTGAGAGAGAACTTGGTTAATTTGTGTTGGGTTTTTAAATTGCATTTGTAGCACTGATATAAATACGTGGTTTAAATGCTTGGCTTTTGGTACTTGACATTGAGTTTTTTTTTTTGGGAGGGGGGTTGTTTGTGTTTTTCTTCATTTACCATTTTTTTCACTTGGAAAGTGTCTAATGTTCAGGGTCTCTCATGCACTAATTTTAGCAGCCTTTATATAGTACTGTCCAAGTATGTTAAACAGTCTCTCCAACAAAAAATAAATCTGTGAAAAATACAAAAATGGAGTGTGATCTGTTTTTACCAACTTCCTTTTAAAAAGAAATTTCTCCAGAAAAATGCTTAGATTGTAACCAGAGTCTGTATGGAATTTAATAATTCTTTTTATCTCCATGTTATGAGTGCATCCTGTCATTGAACTAATTTTATATAATTACAGCCTTTTATGTCACCGCGATATGCAGGAGGTCCCCGGCCCCCCATCAGAATGGGAAACCAGGTATTGTATTTCCTTCACTGGTTACCTGAGTTAAGTTGGCGATTTTAAACTGGAAATTTGTTTGGCAGTGGGGGAAAACCAGGCTTCACAGAGCTGGAGAATTCTTACATTTTTAGACCTTTTTGTGGTATCTGTCATTCAAATAACATTAGCTCACTGATTTAACAAATTTTATCAAAACTTTTTCTCCTCTTTCCATGAGGTTTTGTAATGCATTAAGTCTCAAGCAGCCATTTGCTGGTAGAAACTCAATCACATAAATGTCGTAAATATCAGGACCTGGCATAGGAAACGGGTTCTCTCCACTGCCAACAGCTTCTTACCTGTCTAGAGCTTCCATGTGTTACCCGGTTCTGAGTTCTCCTTTATGGTCACACAACTTTTTACTTCGTTTGCCCTAATTGTTTCCCATGGCTTCAGTTGATATAAGCAAGCTGTATTGTGCCACTGATGACAGTTTACAACAAAGTTAGCTTAAAATGAAAATTTTCCCTGGAATCTATTTTTTTTAAAATAAAAAACCAAAGCAGTGCACATAATCCTGTTAAGAGAAATGGTCCACCAAACTGTTTAGATCAGCTGTAGTGTTAAAATTTTAGTTGTGTTTATCCTTGCTTATTCCAGTTTAAAACAAAATGTCTGCTTTATGGGCAGGAGTGATTGTGGCATTTAGTTTGTAATTTATCCTGTTGAGGCATATGCTAGGAGGATTCATATGCTAAAAATCTAACCAATTACTTTTAGTAAAAGGTGTAGCATAAGTACTCCAGAAAAATAGTTACCTGCTTAGTTTCTATTCCAATAACATGTCACTTTACTGTTAACAAAGGAAGACATTTTAAAATAAACCTTATAATGCTCTTGTTAGTGCATTATGCTGTCTGTTAAACAAGACAGTGTTTTATGAATGTGATTTAGAAAAGTCCATTTAATTTTTAATACTTTTCTGACTCCCTTGTCACTTTTGGTCACCAGAACTCACTCACAGATAGTACGTGTGAATTTTTTTTGTTAGAAACATTTAGGCATCCATTTGTCTTCTGTATCTGCATATACCTGTCTGCTTGTGAGAGAACCTTGTGAAAAAAAGTCTGTCTTACAACCAGCAAGCTTGTCAGTTTTAGTCAGTTACCAGGGTCAGACGTGCTACCTGAAGTGTTGGGTTGGTAGAGATAAACACAGATATCTTACCAAGTACTAAAGAAGATTAAACTTCTTCTAGTGTTTAAATCACTATAAACTCTGACTCCAGCCTTTCCCTGTCCTGTGGGGAATCTTTAAAAAATAAATATAGAAAAAGCCTGTCCCGTTGTCTCCTTCAGTAAAGATTGGGTGCTGTGTGTTTCTGTTGGGGCTGTAGGGAGCGAATGGGGAGGATTGAGGAAGGTATGTCCACCCAGCTTTTATACAACTCATCCCACCTTCCCTGAATCCCCCCTTCCTCATCAGTGCCAGTGAAATCTCACAGCACTGTAATGAGAAACCTGCCCATGTAAAATGACTGATTCCTTAGGCAGCTCTAACTTTTTTTGGAATGCTTTACAATGGAGAATCTCAGCCTGGTTAGTACCTTGATCACATTACTCAGCCTCTGCTGCCTGGCACAAAGGGTACAGGGAAGAGGACTAGAGTCAAGTGGCTGAGCAGATCTTCCTGAAGATGGAAGACCTGAGGATGAGATCAGCTCTTGACACCCTGCTTAGACTATTACTCATAGACTTTAAGGTCAGAAGGGATCAGTATGATCATCTAATCTGATCTCCTGCACAGTGCGAGCCATGGAGCCCCACCCCACTCCTGTCCCACCAGTTGTGACTGGCTACTCTACAATTTTTTCACATGCTTTTATG
This sequence comes from Mesoclemmys tuberculata, assembly GCA_007922155.1. Classification (NCBI taxonomy): domain Eukaryota; kingdom Metazoa; phylum Chordata; order Testudines; family Chelidae; genus Mesoclemmys; species Mesoclemmys tuberculata. Next base: position 2,691,568 of record ML675643.1, read on the forward strand.
TAAGAGTGGAGAGGCATGTTCAGATTTTCCTTAGGTAGAATTTCTCGCTTCCAGCTAATGCAGAAGAACAGGAAAGTGAAATTGACTAGGAGCAGAAGTTAAGCAGACAAAGCAATCTGCGTTATCCAGGCCAAGTGAAATGCAGAAAGCCAATTCTTGTAAAGTGCAGTGTTCCAACATCCCTTCAACTCGGGCTTACAAGAAGTCCAAGCTCTTGCTGCTGAAATATGGGCAGCACAAGGCTGGTGCTGGACTGTCTGTAAGTGCTATGGATATTAGTCTTGTGCAAATTATGTCATTGGACAATTTTTTGATTTTTGTTTAGTAGTATCTAGGTGGTTCCTTTCAGTCTCAAGTTGCAATGACGTACTGCAAGTGGTTGTGACCAGGGGATGTTTGTGACATTGCAATTTCAGAATCTCAGCATTCCATGGTTTGGGGTTTTTTTTACACTTGATAATTTATGTTAATTAGGAGGATAAAACTAATTTGACTTTTATTTAAAGTGCTGCCTTGAGAAATACATGCGCTCACACAAAGCTTGGTTCGGTTACTGGGTTAGATCCAGAGGTGCAAAAACATTACAGCAGGACCAAATAAACAAGGAATGAGGCATTAATGATTAGATGAGAAATGCGTTAATAGTTATGTGAACCATACATAAAAAGTTTATTATTTTTCCCACTTCTGTCTCCCAAGGTGTAAATCTGTACTTTAAGATTTGGAATGAAAACCTTCCCTCCATTCATAGCACTGATGTTTGGCCTGGTCAGCCTAAACTGTTAGACTTCCTTATTGGAGAGTCTCTACATTTTTACAGCACGATCTGTTTCATGTTGGTATTCAAATAAAAGAAAGGCAACAATGTTTCAAAATTGTTTACAGTTTGTTTCCCCAAGGCAGATGATATCTGTGTTCTTTCTCCCCCTTTATCTGCTCTGAGCTGTACATGGAAGTCATCTTTTGAACTTAAAATAGATTTGTTGTCCAAGTGGAGTATGGCTTTGAAAAAAGAAATAGCCAGTGTTTTGGATACTAGGAAATGAGAGTAAATATACATTTTTAATACTCCTGAGGACATCTGCATAAACTATTCAGTAAGAATTTTTAAAATCAACTTTGCAGATGAAATGTCTTTTTAATATATTTATGTAACATATTTGCCTAGTGCATATCTCAAAATTACATTGCCATCAGTATCCTTTCATTAAAGTGCTTTCATCAGACTTTCTGTCACCCTGACAGCAGTATGGGGATCCTCCCTCTGTTTAAGCTAGGTATCTGACCATTAGTGTGAAGGATTAGAAGGGAACTGGGGTTTCTTTAGAGCTGTTTGTTGAAATAAAGTAGGAGGGATATAAAAACCAAAGTTAGGCAAATTACAGGGATTTGTAGAAACATGTCAGGAGATAGTTCCTAGCTGTATCCCTCTGAGGAACTGTGTGTAAGCATAGGAAGTTACGACAAGAGTCCATCATTTCGCAGAAAATATACCAAGTCACTTGCATTCTTTAAGTGCTAAAGCCTGGAATTTAAACTACATGTTTTGGTTGCATATCTCAAAGTTTATTTTTCTTCCCCCTCCCTCCCCATTTATTTCTAGCCTCCCGGGGCTGTTCCTGGTACACAGCCATTGCTGCCCAATTCAATGGACCCTACACGACAACAAGGTAAAGATGCTCGAGGATGCCTGAAGCTGTCATGCTGTTGGCTTTGGGTCGAACACTATTACTCTGCTATAATGACTTCATTGGTTCTACTCCCAACAGGGCACCCTAACATGGGCGGACCAATTCAAAGGATGAATCCTCCACGAGGGATGGGCCCCATGGGTCCTGGGCCACAGGTAAACTTAAGCAGCACATTTTCCTCTCCTGTCCCGTGCCAAACAACATCTTGCAATCTCATCCAGTTTCTAAGCAAAACATCATCCGAACAATCTCTAGGGGCCTAAAGAGCTGGGAGTTCTTCCCACCTACTCGCCATTAGCAGTAATGCATTTTACATTAGCGTACTGCAGCTGGAAAGCCCGCCTTCTGACAGTTGTATCTTCAGAGCTCAACATCCTCTTTAGGGATACTGCAGAAGCCCCTCTTGCTCTGTAGTCAGAGGCAATGCTGTTTAGCTGTGGCCATGTAGTGGTGGTGAATCCATTATCCAACTTGCCTTGATACACTTGACAGCAAAAGTAAGCAAGGGAGTGCCCATGTAAAGTAAGTTATTTAGAACAAGGACATAAAGCTTCCAGTCTCTTCTTCCCTCTCCTATTCTATAGACAATTTCAGTTTTTGGCATTTAAGGCATTCCTTCTTTCCTGGATAAAATATGATGCTTGTCTCTTCTCTTCCCTCAGTTTAAAGTAATACTAGAGTTTGGGGATTTTCGATGACAGCAAAGTTTGCTGATGTGTTTTAGGGATTTTTTTTTCCCCTGAAAGTGGGATATGCTGAGTGATCGCTCAGCTGCCTTCTCATGAGCTACAGAAATGGTCTGACACCTTTTTCTTATAACTTTTCCAGGTGTATTTCAGAAGCTCTTGTTCTTTCACAGGCATTTTGGCAAACTTTAAATTGTTAGATTCCTTTGCAGTAAGAACTATGCATGTGCATTACCCAAGTGTGCTCAGATTTTTTTCAAAAAAAGCTAACAAAATAGCATTTTCCCCGGAATTTTCACTAGTGAGAGTGGTAGCTCGACATCGGACAAAACCCTCTACTGTTTCTGAATGATGTCAAATTCCTCTTTGGCTGCATAGAGACCAAGGAGTGGGGGAACCCAGTTCAATTACAAGTAAATGAAGTAGATCTAGGTTAATATATTCTCTTCAGCATGCAAATTCGCTTGTTAAAATGAATCCTGTGTTGACTCACTCCTGTTTATTCCTTGTGGCAGAATTTAAACAACATACTAACATGTCTAGGATGTAGGGTTATCCTCCCTGACTTATTTCCTGTGTTGAGTCTTCAATGCTGTTTAACCCTGCGGTAAACGAATGTGTGTTTCACAGTTTTTCCAGTGAGGCTGTTGAGCTAAATGGGTCTTGTGTGAAGAGAGTTAAGAAATGACTTGACTTCTGAAAAACTGTTGAACATTGACAAGAAGGGAGAAAAGTTGACAGAATAAAAATGTGTATGCATATCCTTAGGCATGGGTGTGAAACTTAGCTGGATTCCCCACACCTCAGCTCAGAAAAAGTCCCAAGCATTCTTTGCGGGCCAGCTCAGATTCCAGTAGCTTTGTTATACTTTTTATTGGTCTGGCACTGTCAGGAACTGGTACAAAGCTCTTAATAGTCCCACATGTCTGATTACAAAAGCCCACATCTGTTGCGGTTACATCAGCCAAGCAAAGAGTGCTATGAAAGTTGTGGATGCTCTTTGCAGTTTGGACAAACCTAGGTGATTTGCCATGGCTGTTATGTTTTAATCGAGCACGGTGTAAGTTTTTCTCAGTCACAGATGGTATTAAAAGTTGTGGAATTTTAGTGCTTTATTTCTTGCTGTATTATTCTCAGCGTGTGTACGTTAGCGAGAGCGCCTCGTTTAATCTTCCTTTTAAAAAGTGCACGCATGTGAAAGTGGACGTACTGTCTCAGCAGCTGGTTGGCACGTTTTTGAGTCATCCCAAAATGCTACAGAAGCAAGCGCTCAGAAGCTTTAACGCATGCAAAAAATCAAAAATACTGAATTAGAATTGCCATTTTTGCTGTGTATCATTATACGCACACGATACACCCAGTACCTTTCCAAAGCATGTGTTTTGAGACTGTCTAAAAGGATTGCTTAATAGGCATTTGTATGGAATACATTTTTATCTGGCCACGGATAACCTGCAGCCGTATATCCGTCACCTGGCATTAACTGAAAACAGTCATCTTTTACAATCTAGCATAATGTTTTAAACTCTCACTTCTTATCTCTTTTTTTAATGATCATAGCTTTAACTCTGTGCACAGTATAAAGGCTTTCCTTGGTGCTGCTGAGGTTAGATTTGTCAGTGCTTCTATTGAACGTTGTCTTCCAAGGGTTTATAACTTCCCCGTTTTAATTGACGTTTTGCTGAAGTTTGGCACACAGATTCCCACCGCAGCAGCAGCTTTTCCTCTTCTCTCATCTTTAAAATCCTTTGGCCTGTTTGTCTGTTTCTTTCAGATCTTGTTAAAACTTTGTATTTTTATTAATATGTTTTTTATATAGCAGTTCAGCATAGACACTGAAATCTGATCGATTAAGACTCACTAATGATTTCTTTGGGTAACCCTTTTTCTCCCCCAAAAAGTGCATGTGTGCATAAGATAAGGGGCCCTAGTTAAGCAAAGCACAGACAGCATGGGCTTGACTCCAAAGATGCCAACTGGACTTCGGTACATGCTTAAAGTTAGGCAGATGTTTAAGCGCTTTGCTGAATTGGGCCCACAATGAAATATTTGTCCTCCACAGCACCATTTTGTTGACCTCGCTGTTGTGCTTGGAGTGGCAAATAAAGATATGACAGCAGGAAGGGGGAAAAAATGCTCAGCCTTGTGATAAATCAAATTTCCCAAGTAAGCCAACCTAAAATTAATTGGATGGGGGAGAATATTCGAATATTTATTGGAGCACTAAACTGCCAAGTATAAAGTACAGCTTCCAATCCTAGGAACGAACAAGGAGTTTCACTGGAGACACCATTTATCCCCTGATTTGCAGGGAGAAGAGCGCCTCTTAGCAGCTGAGTACATCTACACTGCACACCTCTTGCAACATGTAGGGTATGTGTAGCTACATGCCACCGCAAAAAGCAGGCTGTGTCCACACAGCAATGCATGGCTACATGTGTCAATGAAAGGCACTGGCAGGGGGAGGCAGCGGGAAGTTGCTGGCGTCTTTTCCTGTTGCGTCCCCCGATGGAGGCTTCCACTGTGGCAGGGAAAGGCTCCTGCAGCTGGGAGCTGCCAAAGCCTTTGGGTCTTTCCCTGCTTCAGGGAGAGAGTCCAGCAGGGGGCATTTCGCTGCTAGAAATAGCAGTGGAGATGGTGAGGGATGGCTTGGGTGAGTGAAGAACCCAGTAAGTTACGTACCCAGAGAGTTCAGGAGTGTGTTTACTCTACTTACCGAGCCAGCGTCTCACTGTCTGCGCTGCTGTTTATCCCCATACTAGCCGTGCTGCCGAAAAGCGTGCGTGGGGTAGCTGGACTTGGAGCTCTTTGGCTGAGGACAAATAGGAGTTGTGTCCAGTTCAGGCCCAGAAGGACAGCTGTTCTGAGATGGGCCCTCAGAAATAGGTGTAGCAAAGTTAAAAGTGGAGGAGGTTCTCTGCGTCCTCTCAAGTGGATGGGGGGGGCAACACCTGTTGAGTGAGTAAAAGCAGGCAGGGGAAAAAAGTGGGGGGTCAAAGTATGTCTGTAAAATTGGGGAGTCTTCCTCCTCTTGAGAGTCGCATACGTTTTGTTCCTCACCGTGAATGGCAAATCCACCTGGAGCGGTTAGTCTAAGCCATTGTTTCTCAGTGGCCAGTCCATGGACCGGCCCCAGTCCCTGAGAACCTCCCTGGCATAGTTTAGGAGGGCAACAAGCCAGTCCCTGGTATCAGAAAGGTTGAGAAACACTGGTCTCTGCTGCTTGCGCTGCAATATTCGTCAACACAAGGGGCTCAAAGAAATCCAGGGAGAAACCTTTTGATCAGGCTTTTCATCAAGCACCTGCACATTTTTTCCCAGCTCCTGGCTGTCCACATCCTTCTCCTCTTTATCCCTTTTACAGTCAGGGGTTTGCTGGGTTGGGGCACATCACGCTGTGTGTGATAGTGGGGGCTTCTTCCAATCTAAGCCAGCCTTGCAAAACTGCTGGGGAAATAGAGCAGTCCAGACACAGAAGAAATTAATTCTGTTTTCCCTTGAATGAATGGACAAGAAGAACTTAGCAAGGCTGATGTACACTGCGAACGATATGCCCAGATACCTTGGTGATGGGCAACTGACTTGGAGAGAGGCAGAGAAATTCAACATGAGGACTCCTGCTCCTGGAGCCACAGCATCCTCTGGCTTGACATTACAGTAGATCTGTTCTTATAAGATCAGGTACACTGATCAGAGAATCCTGCACTAGGCAAAGCCAGGGTGCCACGAGAAAGGAGGGCAAGTGCCTGAGATGGTGTGTTTACAGCATTTCTGTGTTGCATGTCCCCTTCCACCCCTCTTCCCCCACCCCTCATGTTTAGGTTTTATTTGCTGCTGCAGCATCAGATTTGACTGTGAAGAGGTGCCAGTTAGTGACTTGGTGACTGAGTGGTTCTTTAGTAAAATAGGAGTCCCTTCCCTGGCGACTCTGTGGGCCATGAATCTCCCTGTACGTATGTCTGTGTGTGTTCGCCTTTGTGCGCATGTCTAAAGTACACACTGTTCTGCAGTGACTTTTAAGACCAATCTTGTTTGTCTTCTTGAGATATAACCCTAGGAGGACAGGTTGCTTTTCCTATTTTAGAAAGCTGCTGCAAATGTTCATGCTGTTGGCGTCTTTTCTTCTGTGCATCCCATTGCTTGCTCATTACACTGTAGCAATAATCTTTCAAACAGCTTCTTTCTTTTTCTCTGTCTGTCCACCCCCAAACAAAAGAGGGGAAAAAACCCAATGGGATCTCATTCCCCCTCAGAAACTGATTTTCCTGTTGGAGTTGGGAGGGAATTTTCCCCCTCTCCATAATGATTGTGTTGCGAAGTTGGCTGGGGCACATACTTCAGAAGAAAGAGAATCTGTGGGGCCACTCCCAGAAGCCAGTACTGGTGTAGGAGAGAGCAGTGCTGTTCTCCAGTCTGCAATTCCTATAGGAAAGCCTAAGGCAAAACCTGTCTGGCTTCTACAGCAACCCAAAGGAGAGTCAATGGAAAGATATCACAATCCTGTTTATTTTAAAGTTTTTAATTGCTTGTATGTTCATCATCTAATTTTTATTAAAGTTTATTTTCACAAACTAACCCTCTTGTTTTTGTTTGTTTGTTTTTTTTCCCTTCTCTTTTCTTCTCCGGTTTCCCTTCTCGTTACGGTAGACTGATCCTTGGTTATCATTGCAGAACTATGGCGGCGGAATGAGACCTCCACCCAACTCTTTAGGCCCCGGCATGCCTGGAATTAACATGTAAGGCAAAACCCATGATGCTTTAACTCTGGTGTTTGACAGTGGCTTTGACCCTTGCTTTGAAATGATTTGGCTTTGCATTTCTGCATTGCTCTGGTGCGGTATCCCAGTGTGCCATATATAAAAAGCTTTTCTTTTTAATTTAAACTCTAGGGGCCCGGGAGCTGGTAGACCATGGCCTAATCCCAGCAGCGCTAATTCAGTAAGTGTCTGTCTCGTATCTGTATTAGACTAGAGCAAAAGTTTGTGGAAGAGCATCTCTTCAAATGTGACTTCCATCTCCTGTCTTTTGTTACAATTTCCTACTAAAGCTTCAGAGCCAGCCAATCTACAGTATTACATGGAAGTGCCTGAGAATCAAGTCAGGAGAGTAGTGTTAAAGCTGTTTAAATGTGGGCAAACCCCCAGGCAAACATTCACCAGCCTCAAGACCATAGAGAGCTTCCTCAGCTAGGTGTGCTAGTACCTAGCTAGCCAGAGAAAAGGTGTATGTTGCTCAGCACTCCATTAATTTGGTTACTTTACCTTGTGAGTCTAAAAGTTAAGGTTGTGTTCCTTTGTTCTAATCTGTTCCTTAGCTGGTTTTCTGTCTACGTCTTTGTGATTCAGGGAATGGGTGTAATACTTTGAAGCACTATGTGCACAAAAAAAAAGTGCAGGGGGAAGAAAGGACACAGGATCTTCCTGAACCACTCAGTCATTTGTTGACCACAGATGTGTCTGTAGTGCAGAACGCCCACAACCTTGCTCTTGTACCATTAATTTTTCTTGCCTTTTTGTATCCTGCCAATAGTAGGGTTTTGGGGACGGGGTAAGTGAATATTGTGTGCCAGCATATTCAGTGCATCATGGGTATTTATTTATAAGACGTGAATGGGCACTACTGTAATTCAACCTAATTTATGCTTTAGTCTGAAAATGTGGGATGTGGGCAGCAGAGTTAAGTGTGTAAATGGGGATGTTGGTGAAATGCTGTATTTCAGATATTCACATTATCTCCTATGATCTTTTTATAGATTCCATACTCCTCTTCATCGCCTGGTACATACGTGGTGAGTATGGACAGAGTTTTTTTTTTTATTTTTTTGTGAGTGTGAGTGAGAGGTCGTTAAATCTTTGCACACCCCTGTGTGTGTATAAATAAAACATTCAGAACAGATTCTCGGTGAGTTAAATGTGTGTAGCGTAGCCCCACTCCTGAGTTGATGCCATATTCTTGGCAAAAGCAGAAATTCTAAAATATAAGAACGTTTCTAGAAATCCATATGTCTTCTGGGAACGTAGAACAGCCTCCCTCGCCTGTAAACGTAAAAAATGTTTTAGAAGGCGTCCCATGAACCCTGTGCAAAACGATTTCCCCTCTCTTCCATGTCCACTGCTCAGATACTTCCGAGGGTTTTTTGTTTTTTTTTTTTAAATCCTGATTTTGCTCAAGGCTTAAACAAAGAATTGCGCTTTGGCTACGAGAGTGCATCAAAGGTTTTAGCAGGAGATTAATGCTTGGCTGAACACCAAGGTGAGACATTGTTGCTGACAGCAGCAGGGTCCGGCTGACCTATTGCAGTATATGTTATCACAGTGGTTTCTGATGTATGTTTAATCTTGTCTACAGGGGCCCCCTGGTGGTGGAGGTCCTCCAGGAACACCGATCATGCCTAGTCCTGCAGGTAAAATTCAACAGCAGATTAATTCAGCACTTAAAAACCCCCCGAACCTACTGGATGTTTTGAATGACAGCCCCCTAACTCCTCAGTTCATGCTCTGCTGCTGCTCCATTGGATTCCTGATCATGTGCAGTAGTATTGGAAGAAGCTTTTGGTGTTGGTTAGGATAGGGCTTTGTATTCATAGCCCCACACAACTCCATGTACTGGAGGATTGAGTTTCAAGAGGACGAAAATTGGGGAGGGAGAAGAGAGGAGCTCTCGGGCACGTGTGAGTACATATGAAGTGGGGAAGAGGAGGGAGCCCCTCTCCATGTCCAGATTTGTTTCCCTGACAAGCAGCAATCACTTTGCGTTTAATCCCCCTGTGCTAAAGTGAGCCAGACTTGTTTACATGCCTCGCTAGACATGTGCAAAACGCTGCTTGTTCTTTGACAAAACGGCCTTATAAAAAATGGAATTTTTTTTTTCCTTTTATGCTGGTTAGCAAATAAAAAGCAAGGCTGTCATTTTGTACTGTTTAGGGGCTAACAGAAACCAGCTTCTGTTGGCACTTAAAAAAAAAAATCAAACCAAGATTAAAAAATTATTAGTTACAAAAATCTAGTCTATTTACTAGAAAGGTTTCCTGGCCCCCTTCTTCCTCCACACATTTTATCTCTGCCTTCTCCCATAAAAAGACCATGTCAGGCCGTGGAAGTTGCCATTGTGGTGTTGAGATTTATAATGTGAACTTGCAGGGGCTTTTGAAAACAGCTTTGCAAAAATCTGCTTGCCAGGGGTAGGCAAATTCCTCCACCACTAAATTTCTTGTTTTGGGATGGGTGAGTAAAATCTCCTACATTGATTTTTCTCCTCCTTCTCCACATAAAGGTGGGCATGTAGATTCTGCATCGGGGTGGTACATTTCTCTGGCAGTTTTGCAAGGCTGATTTAATAATTGTTGTAATGATCAATAGGAGTGGATGGCGGGTGGGTGGGCTCAAGGGAAGTAGCCTTGCTCTGTAACTGGGGTGTTCCACAGCTGCAGGGGTGGAGCTAAAATGTAATATTACGACTGTCTTTCTGCTTCTGCATTTTTATGAGAACTCTGACCTACATTTCAGACTAGGTCATAATAAAACAATCCATATGTTAATGGGCACCACCAGTCACCGCCCCAGTATTCTGTTGCTGTGGCACACTTGTAATTTGTACATTTGTATTTTGTGACTTGATTAAAATTATTTATCTGCTAACATGTACATTATAAAAATCCGGGTTCCTTTCCCATACTGTTTTGGGGATTTTGTTTTTAATACCGGTATTGTAATAAGAACATTGCTTTGGATAATTTTGAGGTATTACGTGACACAAAGAAGCAAATTATCTTTCTACACTTCTTCTGCCGAGCAAGCCCTATGATTCTCGGTAGTTGAATTATTTTCACAGTTGAATTTCTATGATTAAAAACTTTGTGAATCTTCATTAAATACAAATTAGCCAGAAAATGGTGGTACTTAAAGGGAATTTTAGGTGATAAAATACAAAAGAATGAGTTCAAGTGGCATGAGTTTGTTTTAATTAAGAAATGAATTAATCACCCTGACTTACCGGGCTTCACTGTTCTACAGATTCAACAAATTCAAGTGACAACATCTACACAATGATTAATCCAGTACCGCCTGGAGGCAGTCGATCGAATGTAAGTCTGCTTTCTAATAATTTACATATCAGATACCATAACAAATCATAATTAACTTCATCAGTTGAGGGTAGAGCAGTTTAATTGATTTCAGCCATTTGTTACAAAATAGAAATAAAACAAACCATCCAAAAGTGATTAACTCTTCAGCGACTTTGTTCATTTTTTTTGCTTATTAAAATGGTGCAGTTCATGCTGCTCTGGTCAAGATCATGTCACCAACACATCTCGTTAAGTCACATTTAAAGGGATACAGTCAATTTATAATTACTCATTTTCAGAAATTAGTTCCAAGCGCTGCCTGTTTCAGAGAGCCCCTGCCAGCTTGCGTAGTTTTTTGTGATCATGGTGTGAAGTTTTTTCCTCTCTCCCCTCTAAGGGTGTGTGTATATAATAACAAAAGCCCACCCCCAAAGGGGAAGCTGACTCATCAGGGGAGAGCAGCAACACTGATTTGACACAAAGTGCAGTCAGATGAAAAAAGCTCGGGATTTTCAAAGGACGAATTGAACGTTAATGGGATTTGGGCTCCTCTGCCCATCACAGCCCAAATCAACAAACTGCAGAAGAAAAAGAAAGAAGGGGTCATGTTCCTTGTTCGGCTGAGAGGTGTTGCAGATTGACTCATTTTTTCTTGTTGACAATGCCCCTTTAAGGGTGCATCTACACCGGAATTAAAAGACCTGCATCACAAGTGTGGCTGGCCTGGGTCAACTGACTCTGGCTCCCGGGGCTTGGGCTGCGGGGCTGAAAATGGCTGTGTAGCTGTTTGGGCTCAGGCTGGAGCCTGGGCTGTGGGACCCCCTTTGCAGGGTCTAGCCCAAGCCTGACCATCTACACAGCCATTTTACAGCCCTGCAAGCCTGAGTCAACTGACTCGGGCCAGCTGCAGGTGTGTAGTTTGCGTAGATGTACTCTAAAGGGCTTAACTGGGCCCTTAAGTTTCATCCTGTGCTGCGGCTTGGTACGCAAAACAGTCAGGTGGTGGTTGTGTCCTAAACCCCCTTTTTGACCTGGCTGGGGTGTTTTTGTGCCCACGTTGGCTGCGTATCTGTTTATACGGAGGTCTGCTGGTTTGGACTCTTCGGCCTTCAGCTTACATAGGTAAAGTGACTCTAGAGTGGAAACTTTCTTGGCCATTTCCAGTAATGTGATCTTTGTAGATCTAGGAACAGAGCAACAGAATGAGCAAGGTGGTGAGGATGAGAAAATAAATCTTTCCTGTTTCTTTCTGGTAGTGCCCACTCTGTGCTCAATGTTTTCCTGTCTCCCAAGGGGGGTGGACCTTGCTCCAAGGGGCTGACGCATTATTGCCTCTGCTTAGGCTGCAGTAGTCTGCAACTATTTAGTGTGGCACATGGGAGTTTGGCATCCCTGTGCAAGTGACCGCATTGGCTGGACCAACTGTGGTGGTCCCTCAGTCCTGTCAGTGCTGAGGAAGAATGCAGTGGGGGCAGGAAGACATCACATCCATCCGTGTGGAGAAAGGACTGGTGGTGTGAGAGCGTGGGTTTGCATCATAGCGTTACAGTTCCACATGAACCTGTTTTGGTTTGGTGCTCGTTAAGGGAGGAGCTAACGGCATTGGCTTGGAGAGAGCTGTACAGCAGTGAGGAGAACGTGCCTCTCTCGGGCCCTTTAGCAGGCCTATTACTCCAGGTCCCTAGGCCTTGTCTGAGCAGAGGCTGCCAGTTGGCCTGAATCCTGGAGTGCCCTTTGCACCGTACAATGCATGCAGGCAGCTAGCTGGCTGCGGTGGTTTTATACAGCCTGACAACGGCAGGGCCAGGTTAGATTTCCCAGTCCTGTTCTCTTGGGTCAGGAGCACGGTCAAGGATGGGATGCGTTTGGGACCTGGGCTTCAGGCTGCTCAAGACCAAACCCCACTGGCTGACTTAAGGCTGCGGTGGGAGGCCCATCTGTTCCCCCCACAGACGGATGGTGGTCACCGCATGGGAGGCTCAGGGGTGGATATAGCATAGGAGATAACGTTGACGCCTCTCTGGCCTCTGGGAATGTGGCTGGAGCAGCTGGGAGGTGGTGTAAGGAAACCACGTATGGCTGCCTCAGCTGGTAGTTGGAATATGCTGTGGTGGGAGATCTGTGGCTTGGATTTGTCATGGTCAGGTCATGCACTCTTTGTGCTGGAGGGGGTTGTGGTGTGCAATGAGCTTGGAACACCCCCTCCTGGCCCGAGGATGTCACAAGCACGGTGGAGTTCAAGGGAGTGAGCCAGTCTTAGGAGGGTGCAGCCCATGGACACCTGCTGATCCACGGCAGTGGCCTTGTGGCTGGCTCACTTGGGGGTGTGCTGGTGGGAGAATGTGCCCTTTAGACACCGCTTCCAGGCTATTTGGGCAGTCAGGGCCAGTGTCCATTGGAGGGACAGTAGCTACAAAACCATCCTGCTGCAAAGCGTCTGCCTCGGTCAGCTGAGCGAGCACTGAGTGCAGCTACAAGCTAGCCGGGGATCACCCCACGCATGCGCGTCCCCACCCTCGCTGCCGTTCGTATTGGGACAAAGCGTCTGCTGATGGCAGGGCAGGATGGGTGACCGGGTGACCTCATGCACGTGTCCGAGCACAGGTCTCGTTGCCATGTGTTTGTGACGACGTGTTTCTGTAAGAGGGGATTGAAGTCCCCCCAGAAGCACCTTTTTGAGTCTTAAACCACATGGGAGAAAGGACACCCTCCTCCTGTCATACCGGACCCCCATCATGGTAGTAGCTTGCCTTGTTGGGGGTCTCGGCTGACTGAAGTGTTTGCTTGATACCCCTTTGATTCTGCCCCCATCAGCCTGTCACAATGGCGTTTCTTCCCACAGTGGTGGGGGCACACGTACGCTGCTGGTGTCCGCAGGAACAGAGGCTTCTGTAAACTAAGCTCGGGTACAAATAAGATGCTGGCAGGTGCTTCCCTTATCGCTGTTGATAATCCCAGAGGAGGGCTGTTAGTTCCTTTTGTAAATAGGGTTCATGGTGGAGGTTGTAGAGCATGAAACTAGACAGAGCCCTGCCATGCCGGGCAGAGATCTCTACTTGTGATCCATCCGTGCCCGCTGCGTGCTAGGTCCTGCACACATGAACAGTTCCTGCCCCAGAGTGTTTGCAGTCACTTTGCATGTCGTGGGCTTGGTCTACGCTTAAAACTTTTATACCTGGGTAGCTATAGTCATGGAGTAATAGAGTCGAAGGCCAGAGGGGACCACCAGATCGCCTAATACAGTCTCCTGTCTGTCCCAGGCTACACCACCACCCAGCACCCGTACAGCAAATCCAACAACTCACGTATTACAGCCTGCACTGCCTCACGGTGTCCCTATGCCAACAAGGATGCTGACTGAAAAGTGCTTCCTTCAGCATAGCTATCGTCATCTGGGGATGGGGGGTTCCTACGGCGGCAGAAAAACTCCCTCTCCACATAGCCTGTGTCTACGCTGGGGGCCGTGCAGGCATAGCTCTGCTGGCATGGCCTCTGGACTGTAGACGTAGCCTTAGTGACCGAAGTAAACATTTGCTCTAGCTTTCCTGAGGTGATTAAGTTTTCAGGGAATGTGGCTCCATTGGGTTGGGAGGAAAAGTCACCTTTCCGTGTCTGGGCAAAACTTGGATCGTAGAAGTTTCTGTTTTGTGTCTTGAGGCCATCATTACTAGCAAATGGGCTGCTCTACTGCACGCTGACAGGAATAAGGGTCTCTTGTTTTGGGCTTACATCTTCTGTTTCCTTTCTCAGTTCCCAATGGGGCCTGGTTCTGATGGCCCAATGGGAGGCATGGGAGGTATGGAACCACATCACATGAATGGATCGTTAGGTAAGCTGAGCAGAAAGCACATTAGACCTGACCCGTAACGACATTAATGCTGACTTGCCATTCAGGATTAGATCCCTGTAAGGGAAATGTTACTTCTAGTGGTTTTCCTGCTTCACCCCTGGTGTGCAGTTTAATGATTTTTTTTTTCGGAGGCCATGTGTCCTGTGAGCTTTCAGAGGTCTGAGGATCCCCTGTTCCCTCTGACCCATAACCCCCATGGCCCTTGTTTGTCTTGACCTACCTGCCAGCCCGCCTGTCCGCCCACACGGCCGGATACTCCTCTCTTCTGTTGTCACGTGGCACAGTAGCCACAAGCTCACGGGAGCAGCGTGGGTAGATTCAGTCAGAAGAGCAGCTTAAACTTAGACAGCGTTTGTGCTGAACTGAAAGCAGAGGAAAGGCCCGTTACGCTCTCGGGTCTGTCTCCTGCGTTGTCCTGGACTATAGGAACTATGCTCTAGCTTGTTCAGTGTCAGAGTGCTACAGGGAGAGTCCAGACCCCTGCAGCTAACCTGCCCTTGTTACGCTGTTGTGCAGTCAGAGTGCCCAGCGCGATGCAGTCAGGTGAGCCGTGCTCAGCTCCCTGGAGTTCAGCGTACAAAGGCGAGGCAGCTGAGGCCCCCCACCGGTCCCTTTAGCGGAGGTAAATGTTGAGAGGTTTGGGATTAGCACAGCTGCCAGTAGCAACAGCCTTCTGTTTCTGGCTGGCGTTCCAGGCACATGCCCAGCATGCTCCAGCACTGAATTGGATAGCCCAGGAGGGAAGCTGCATTGACTGTGAGCAAGGCATATAAGTAAATTGCAAGTAAGAGTTCTCTCTCTCCCCTCTTCTTTTGATAGGGTCAGGCGACATAGATGGACTTCCAAAAGTAAGTGTGCACTGTGGTGACCATAAAGGTGCAATAATTTTCCTTTCAACAGCCATTCTTCCGTCTCTCATAAAGCGTCAGTGGGGAGAAGAGCTGTGTGTGGTTTGAGATGCCAAAACGTAGGGGGAAGCAATAGACACCCGTAGGGCTTTCTCCCATCCTGTTGCTCTTTCCCCTGAGACGGTTGCTTCAGCACTTACAGAACCTTGTAGAAAACGCAGTCATCCTCTCCCCCAAATGGTCAGCCATTAGCGAGTCATTGTGCTCAATGACGGATTTGAGGCGTACTCACCTTTTCCTTCTTTTGCGTCTCCTTAGAATTCTCCAAACAACATAAGTGGCATTAGCAATCCCCCGGGCACTCCGAGAGATGATGGTGAACTGGGAGGTAACTTCCTCCATTCCTTCCAAAATGACAATGTGAGTTGCTCATACACCCGAACTCTTAAACCCCCTCTCTTTTGGTGTCACAGAATTTATAAGGCTCGGTCTCTGCTTCCCGGTGAGGCCTGCGGGCTGGAGGGACGGGGGTGATGGTGCTTTCTCTGGCAGATAGTAGACCAAGCGTGGTGTTTAATACAGGGGACTCAGCCCAGGCCTGGGAGTCAAGAAGCCCTGGTTCTTAATTTCTGTGCTTCAGTGACCCCCTATCCAAGTGAAAAACAAAAGTGGGGATAACGCGTAGCTGCTCTTTGCGCTGCATTTTGATCTATGGATGAACCTTGTATTAGATGAGCCAAAAAACACCTGTATGGGCTAAGACAAAATGACGACAATAACAAATTGGGGGGATGGGTGGGAGAAGCAGCGTGACATCAATAAGGTCACGTGGTTGTGTAACCCAGCCACGTGCCCAGTTGGTAGGCTTTTAAAATAACGGTGTAAATAAACCTTGCTGGCCCCCTGTCTAGCCAGTGTGTGCATGAAATTAACTCTGGTGAAAGTGAGCTCCCCTGGTGAGCTACAGACAAACATCTTAACTCTGTGTGCAAACCTCCTGATCCAGCCATGCTGCAGTTTGGAACAGCAGGGAAGCTGCAGGTCTAATCTTGGGACCTTCTATTGATGCTCTGGAGCGGTTGAGCTTGTTTCAACACCCTGTGCTGTTTCCGAGCTGACCCTGTGCAGACACAGCTAACCGTGCTCATTTTCAGCTGTGAACAAATGAACAACACTCATCTTTGGGATCTACAGAGTAATTTTCACATTGGATTTCAAGCTCTCTACAAATACAAGAGGCTCCCCTTTTTTTTTCTTCACTGTATTTAGCATTATATACATGCATACATTTAAATTGCTTCCTACCCCATACTGTGTTGGTTATTTTCTCCCTGGAAAGACTGTTGTGGAGCGGATTATGTGCTGATAGAATATGCTAGAGACTCTTAATTTATCTTTCTGATTTATTATATCCAATTACGTTGCTTTATAGTTTTCATAAGCCCGAGTCTTACTTTTATATCCCCATCTTCCCTGGCCTAAGCAGCATTTAGTATTTCAGTCCTGTTTGCCCAGTACTTATTCTGTGCTCGTCTCTCTTTCAGTATTCCCCCAGCATGACGATGAGTGTGTGATTTCCCCCCCTTCCCTTCCTCCTCTCCAGGATAAAGAGAGTCAGCTGCCATTTGGAGGATCTAAAAGAAATTATGCAAGAAGAAGATAGGTGTATTGGCAGAGAGACGTGAGGGGGCCAAACCCCAGTTTTAGTTTCATGCAATAAAAAGGCTGAACTTTTTATTCCATAAAACATGAAGGACAAAACTTAAAATATTTCAAGACGTGACAAGATCCTTCTTGTGTGGAAGGGTTTATATATGTACATGACACTTTTTTTTTTTTTTGGAAACAAATGGAAGCCTCTAGCACCCAACTCCAACCTCTTTGCTTTGTTCTTTTAAACCTGTTGTATGTCTGTGCTGTGCTACACCAGGAAGCTAGTCTAGATATAAAATCTCATGTGTCTCTGTAGTCCTATTTTTTTAAATAAACTGGACAGTTTACAATTGGTGGCTTTTGTTCGGAAGGCCTGTTTTTGTTTTTTTCTTGTTTTTGTTTGCAGCACAACTCCTCCTCCTCCTCCTCCTCCAGTAACAAGACCTGCTTGTGGAAGAGACTCCTCCACCTCCTAGAAAGTTGTTAATGCAGTTGGCCCCTCATAGGATCACATCCTCAAGAATTAATTGTGATCTTACTATCTGTGACTGTGGCATGCACTGTATTAGTCTTTTTTTCCCCCTCTCAGAATACAAGGAGAGTTCAATACTTCCCCCTGCAAGAATCCCTGAGCTATTTTTTTCCCCTCACCAAAAAAAGGGAAAAAGAAAAGAGTTAATCTGACCTGGGATTTTGAAAATGTGATCTCAAGCTAACATCTTCATTGATTTTGTTTTTCTTTTTTTTGGTATTCTTTAAAAAAAGATGTGATCTTATCAGGGTTTCACTGTAGGTGCTTTGGAACTGGACGGAGATACTTTAAAATAATTGTTCAACTGTATTCTTGCTATTCTGTAGGTTCACTCTGTAACAAAATAAATAAAAAGAATGAAAAAATTACCTTTCTTCTCATGGTAGAGGTGACTACAGAAAAGTAACAAATAAACCATGTTAAAGTGACACTCACCAGAGTTTGGGGATCTATGTACATTACACTACCCTGTAGTTGGTCTTTGTTTTATAAATCTCCACTTCTGATCCATGTATATCATATTATGTAAAATATTATCTCCCTGGATTTCCCTTTGTGCCGATTATTGAGAACATTGTATCTTGTTTCAGTGTTTTTTCTTACCTTGTAGTCTGGCTCTAAAATAAGAGAGGGAAAAAAAGTAATTATTATACATTGTAGTTTGTGTACGATATTTGTTGATAATGTTTTATTAAAGGGATGTCTTTTTTTCTGCACCCCTTCATTGAGATGTTTTTTGGGAACATTGGCTGGTTTTTATTATTCTGACTGCAAGACATGAGATGACAAACTTTTTTTAGTGTGTAATATGAATTTTTTTAAATGTTTGCCTTCTTTTTCCTAGGCATTTTAATTGTGCTTTACCTGTAGAAGGTCCGTGGAGGGTGAGGGTGGGGCACGGGGTGGGGGTGGGGTGGGCAAAGGGTGTCAGTCTCATAGTTACAGTCAGGTTAATATTTAAAAATAAAAAAAATCAAATGATTTGTTGTATTGCTGATACATCTGTGGTCTCCAGAATGGGTCATCTTTTTTTGTTTTGTTTTTGTTTTTTGAAGTGAGAAATGACCGACCGGTTTTAATGTATTTTAAAATGGATAGCTAAATTATTGTCTTCATTGGTATGGGATGGTTCTTGAATGAAACGGTTCTTTTTTCCCCCTCCATGCTGTAATAAATATAAACATAAACATTGGAGTTCAGTTCTCTGCTGTGTGTTACTGGGATTTGCCGTAAGGAAGCTGAGCATTTTTCTTTGCCTCGGGGAAAACTTTCTGGCCAGTCTTGGGGAGGAGGGAGAGTGTAAAGCTACTGAGGATTGGCCATTTTAACTCCTCCCCACACAAAGAACTTGTGTTGAGACATTCAGTTCTTGAGAGACTGACAGGGCTCAGGGCGGTGGCAGATCCTGGCCTCAGTTTTTATGCACTGCTTTGGCAGTGCAAAGATGCCCTTAAGGGGCTGGTAGAGAATTTCTTCCACTCAGGAGCAGTGGAGGGTTGGGAAAATCAGTTCTGTGCTCTTTTTCCCTGCCCCATTCGGCCCTGAGGCCTGCCCATGGCACTGGCTTCTGGGCTACAATATCACCTTGGAGAGGTGGCTATAAATTAGCATAGGCCCTTATGCCAGTGGCCATTTCCACCCATGGAGTGGTGCAGAATGGGCTGCATCTTCTGGGCTAGGCCTCTTGGGAGGTGCAGCATAGAATCTGATTTTCCCCGCCGCCCCCTCCCAGGGCAGGCAGAGTGGATTGAGTGAATTCCATGGTATGGATAGTTTCTGCCTGCTAAGGACTCCAATCTATGGGAAATCTGGACGTTGATATCCAAAGAGCATGGAATATCTCTGGAAGCTTGTCCCCTGCCACACAGGGATCGGAAGCGTTAACAGTGATGGGGGGGGTGTCAAAGTCAGGGTTTCTTCATCTTAAAATGAAAGCTCGAAACGTTGATGTACAGCACATTTCTTATCCATTGGAGGAACATTACAATTCCCCGTCCTTGGCCTGGCTTGTGGCACCAGGTAAACTCATGGGGCTCCTGAGCTGGAAGGTAGCAATCAGTCAGTATGTTTGCTGGGGGGGGACTGAGGGGGCCAGGTGACCCTTCTGTTAAAAGTGGAGGATTTTATTTTAAAAAGACCTTTCGGAGCCTCGATTGGGAAAGGGAGATTCCCTGATCGGGAGGCTCTTCACACTGCAGAAGCCCCCCATGATTCCCAATGTGGGGTGAAGAGGTCTCCCACCCCATGTCTGCTGGGCAAGTTGTGAGACCATTAGCAGCTGGTGCCAAAGGAAGTGGGGGATGCCGTTAGATGTGCATGGGGAGGGGTGGTGCGACTGCACCTCCACTGCTGGCACCAAATTGGGAGCAATATACTCTGGTCTTTCCCATCCATCGTCATTTCCCTGAGCAGAGCCCATTTAGTCTGTCAATGCGGCAATCAGAAGTGTGATTGCAGCTCAGGCACACCCATGCTAGCTTTAAACTGGCCAGTGTGGCTAAAAATAGCTGCAAAGATGTGGCAGTGCGGAGTGATGGGAGTATGTACCCAGTGTTCTGGGAGGGTTTCTACAACCTGCGCTGAGGCCCATGCTGCGGCAGCCTCACTGTGATTTTTAGCTGTGCTAGCTAGATTAAAATTCTCGTGTGGGTGTGTCTAAACGGGCTGCAACCATCTCTGATTGCAGAAGTAGCCAGACCAAAGTCTGGCTTCACACTGGGGTGTGGGCTGAGAGAGAATTTCACCCTAGTAAAAAGTGTTTAAAGTAAAAATTCCTCCACTTTTCCTTCCAGGGGCCCGCTCTTCACGCAGTTGTTGATTGTTCGTTATTTGTGGAGCACAGGTGCTTTATGCACAAATATAAAGATATCTGAGAGCTGTAATTGACCCTGACATCAAACATACAAAACAAAGTAGAGAAGGTACAGAGAGGTTTTATTTGTGGCCAGCATCTGTTGCAGGAGACACACACAATCCTGATTAAGGTAAGCAAAGGAGGAAACTATATTTGTGTTCAGTTTACAGCTTTGTTTTTAAGGTATTGTAAATGTCAAGCCAGCATGTGCTATTCCAACATACAGTATATCACGTGGAGGTCCTGATATAACTCCAAAGGGAAGGTTACTTTTACATGCACACGCAACGCAGAGATCTGATCTACGGCGCCCAGCACAATGGGGTCCTAGTCCATGATTCCGAAGTGCCTGCTGCAATACAAATACAAGTTCGTCTTTAATGGAGATATTCTGACGACAACACTCCAAAAGACCTGTTCTTTCAGATTTTGATGCGAATGTTCTGGTTCTGAGCTAAGGCTGTTATGAACTTGTAACTACAGAAAAACCCCTATGTAGGGTTTGGAGGACCCTCCTGCCAGAGCCCTTTTTGGAGTTGAAATGAGCTCTGGTAAGCTTATTAGCATGCATGTAGGGTTTTATTTTTAATGTTTGTATTGCTTTTACTTGATGAATAAACGTGTGTAACTTGTGACTGCTGATGACCGCTGTTCATCACATTTGGGGAGAAAACAAATTGCAGACCTTGGCCCTGTCTGGCTTGCTGGGGATATCAGTGTAAGCAAGGAACTGAAGCCTGGAAAAACCCAGGTCAGGTGGGAGAGTGATTTGGAACTCTGCAACAGAGATGACAGCTGAGGAGCCAGGAGCTAGAGCACAAAATACAGAACTGTGACAAGGTGCATAAATATCTTTCTGTATGGTCTTCTCACCTTACAGTGAAACAATCTACTACCAGATCTCTGCTAAATTTTTTTGTGGAGAAACAAAACTTGACGAAGATCTGCATTTAAGAACTAGTCTGAAATGTTTTGATTTCTCAGATCTTTAGGCAACAGGGTTTGTATGGTGGATAACTGCTAATTTGTTGTGAACTGTCGTCATCTCTGTTTTTGATAACTGGTTGGTTAGGGGAAGTTAAGTGTAACTAATTTTCCTGCTTTTTTCCTTTTGCTTGTGGGAATTTTTTAATACGGTTTGAAGTAGTATTTCTAATAAATGGTCTAGAAATCTCCCTTAAACAAAATGATGCAGCTTTAATGCTTCTCTCTAGAGAGCTTTTCTTCAGGGGGAACATTTTTTGTATCTTGTATCATGTAAGAATGGAATACCGTGGTTGTGCAAAATAAGCCCTGAGTCAGGAACCAGCTGCAACACCCTGAATGTTCTAGCTAGTGAGGGTGGCGGGGGGGGGAGGTATTTTTGCAGAAGAGTGTTTAATCAGCTCTAGACCCATCTTTGCCCACAGCAGCCTGCAATTTGGTTCTCCAGATGTCTTTGCATCCTCAGGAAAGGTTTCATTGATGGTGAGCCACAGACCATTCTGTGCAAGATTAGCTGTACTGCACACTTGAATTATTGCATTGAAACCCCCATGTGGCTTAGGAAACACCCAAGAAAAATCAGCCTGTCTACGAAGTCCATTAACATGAGGATTGACTGGCAGAGTAGGTTACCCTTGTGAAAACTGGGAAGCATTAATGTTTCTAACACCTTTTGATTTGTGCATTTACATTTGTTTTCCATTTCACCTAATGCTGCAGATAATCTATTTGCTGCCTCAATTTAAAATTTTTTTATTCAATGTAAAGCTATTCTTCCTCCTTATGTGCTCATCACTTCATAGAAAATATGCATGTCCCTTACCTTGAGCAATGCAGTACATAAGCTGGTTCTTCGAGCGCTTGCTCATTCCATTTCCAATTGGGTGTGTGCATGCCACATGCACCAGTGCCAGAAATTTTTACCCTTGTGGTATCTGTAGGACTGGCTCTAGCACCCTCTGCAATGGCACACGTATGCACCAATATATAGGATACTGGTGGCTCCCCTCCCTCTGTTCCTTCTTACCACCCATGGTGGTGCTGGAATGTTCTCTTGCTGCATCAAGCTCTTCTGCTTAGTGGTTTTCATTGTGGCTTAGTGTGTATGGTTCAGTTTATTCATTAAGTGTTAGTGTTCAATATAGTACTGGGTTTAGAGATTGGCCCGGAGACAGAGCATGACCCACTCTCCGGGTTTTAAACCCTGTGCTTCATATAAGAAGCCTATGCCAGTCAACAACCCACACCAGAGCTCTCTAAGTGCTTGGGAAAAGTGCAGGATTTACAAAGACTTCAGGCCTCGTACCAAGCAACGCCGGGACATTGGATTGAAGGCACTTTGTAATGGAGTCAGCACTCAGACGGGCATCGGAACCGAGCTGGTTGGACTCAGGGCCGAGCACGTCGGCTTCGGTGTGGGACACCCACATGCGATTGCCAAAGAAGAAACGAAAGAAGGCACACGCCGAGTGGGGGGCACTCACCGGCACTGAGGAAGGAGAAGAAGGCGGGGGGGGGGGACAAGCAACACCTGCTTTGGGCCACCTGTGTCCACTGACCCTCGAGGTGCCCTCACCCAGCCAGGTCTCAAGCCCAGCACCAGACCGACTGTCGACTCTGGGGAGCAGCAATGGCCTTTGGCACTTGGCGGTGCCCACTACACTGGAAGCCCGCCATCTGCTAGGAGGCATTTCAGGGCCCGGCAACCACAGAGATTTGGAAGTCCACCTAGAGGAGACCTCTACAGGAAGAATGGCCTTGGCCCCCTGATCAGGGTCAAGCTGCTACCATTCAGGTGGCAAACAGACCTTCTGAACGTTCGCCCAAGGGTGACCTACCAGCTATTTCCCAGGATCCAGACTCCCTATTGTTTTCAGGCTGCCTCATTTCTTCCCTCCCAGCCTAGGCTGCTACAATATCAGACCATTGGGCACTACATACAGTAGGAGCTGGGCACTCCCTTCAGTTTACCTGACTCGCACCTTCCCCATCCCTTTTCAGGCACTCTTCCCATGAGCAGCTTCTCACCCAGGAGGTACAAACCCTCTTGCAAGTAGGCACTGCAGGGGAAAAAAATTCCTCAAACAGACGGGGAAAGGTTTTTATTCTCTACTTTCTAATCCCAAAGGCAAAAGGAGGTTTGAGGCTCATCTTAGACCTGCCAGGCCTCAATAGCTGCCTCAAGAAGTTGAAGTTCGATATGGTCTCTCTAGCCTCCATCGTTCCCTGTCTGGATCTAGGTGACTGGTACACCACCCTTGATTTAAAGCACTGATTCCCAACCTGGGAGGTGGAACGGGGGGGAAGCACCAAAGATTACGGGGGGGTCCATAAGGCTTCAGTAATATTGAGGTCTGCGTTGCTGAAACAGAAGAGCAACTCCTTCTTCCCCCAACGCTGCACTGGCCAAGTGCCCGGCTGGAGAAGAATAGCTCCAGCCGGTGGGGGCCTGGAGCCAGGGCCCACCTCCATTATCCTCAGTCCATGAGAGATGGGAAGAGCCAGGGCCACATGTGGTGTACAGTGGTGGCTACACCAGGGAAGGCTTAGCTCCTTACTCAGGAAAAAGGAATATTTTCATTATTTACATAATTTAGTGTTTGTGTTTATAGGGGTTGTTTGTTTATGGCTGGTGAGAGGGCAGGTTGGGGAGATAGGAGGGCGCGTGTTTTACCTAGTGTTAACCAATGGGGCTTTCACTCAAAAAGGTTGGGAACCACTGATTTAAAGGATGCATATTTCCATATCTCCATCTTCCCATGCCACTGGAAGTTCCTATGCTTTGTGGTCAGCAGGCAGCACTGTAAATTCACCATGCTCCCCTTTGGCCTAACAGCCACACCACGCTTGGCGGTGGTTGCAGCCCACCTCAGGCAGCAGGGCATGCAGATCTTCCCTTACCTGGACAACTGGCTCCTCGAGGATGCAGGTCCAGCATAGCATCAGGATTGTCCAGGCTAACTGCCTGCCACTGAGCCTGTTAATAAACTAGCAAAAGTCAATCCTCATGCCAGGCCAGAGGATAGAATTTATCGGTGCAGTCTTAGACTCTACACGACCTAGAGCGCAAGCCCAGGTTCCTGGCCATGTTGGCGCTCATAGTCCAATTGTCAGCCCACCCTTTCACCACAGCTGGGGTATGCCTCAGCCTACTGGGTTACATGGCAGCCTGCACTTACATATCCAGTATGCCAGGCTGCACCGGAGACCTCTGCAAATGGGGCTGGCGATGGTCGACACCACCTGGACACTATCATCACAGTCCCTTCACTGATACTTACTTCCCTATTGTAGTGGACAAAATCATGTTGTGCTGAGGGGTCCCTTTCATGGCCCCGCAGCCAGTGTTGTCACTGGTTTCAGATGTCTTGGAGCTAGGATGGGGAGCTCACCTTGGTACCCTCAGGACCCAGGGTCTCTGGGCCAGAGACAAGCTGGTATTGCATATCAGTGTCAGGTCGCTCAGGATAATTTAACTGGCCTGTGAAGTGTTCCTGCCTCAGCTCTCCAATTAGGTGGTTCAAGTACTTATGGACAGTATGGTCT
Organism: Mesoclemmys tuberculata; assembly: GCA_007922155.1. Lineage (NCBI taxonomy): Eukaryota > Metazoa > Chordata > Testudines > Chelidae > Mesoclemmys > Mesoclemmys tuberculata. The sequence continues at coordinate 2,716,277 of ML675643.1, forward strand.
TGATGTACTATATCAACAGGCAAGGGGAGGACAGAACCCCTTTGTCAAGAGGCCTTACATCTGTGGAACTTCTGAATGACTCACAACATCCACCTGGATGCTGTGCACCCTCCTGGAGGTCAGGACTACATTAATGGACCACTTCAGCAGATCCTTTTGCTCTGACCACAACTAGTCTTTGCAACTAGAAGTGGCCAGGTTCATCTTCCAGAGGTGGGACACTCCCTGAGTGGGCCTCTTCACCACCAGGTGGAACAGGAAATGCAATCAGTTCTGTTCCCTGCAGGGGCTCAATGTCAGCTCACTATCGGACTCCTTTCTTTTGTCATGGTCAGGTGATCTCATGTACACCTTCCCACCAATACCACTGGTCCACAAAGTCCTCATAAAAACCAAGAGAGACAAGGCACGGGTCATCCTGGTGGCCCCGGCCTGGTCACACCAGCACTGGTTCAGGATGCTGCTCAATCTGTCCATAGCCTGCCCTTGGGCACTCCCATCACAACCAAACCACCTCTCCCAAGACCATGGCCGACTGCTTCATCCAAACTGGCCACCCTGCACCTGATGACATGGGTGCTCCATGGCTGAGCCTGGAAGAGCAGTCCTGCTCTGCACAGGTCCAACAGGTCTTATTGGGAAGCAGGAAACCTTCCACCAGAGCGTCGTACCTGGCCAAGTGGAAACGCTTCACCTGCTGGGCAGCTCATTGTAATATCTCCTCATCTAAATCGTCTATCTGAGCTATCTTGGACTACCTGCTCCATCTAAACCGAGGAGGTTTGGCTTTGCCATTGATTAAGGTATGTCTAGCAGCCATATCAGCTTTTCATCCCCCTAGAAAGGGTAGAATGGTCTTATCTCATGAGATGATGGCCAGATTCCTTAGAGGTTTGGAGAGGCCCTTTCTGCCAGTGCAGGACCCAATCCATCACTGGGACCTGAAGCGGGTGCTCTCCAGGTTCACTGGCCCACCCTTTGAGCCTCTGGCATCCTGCTGTCTTCTGCATCTGTCCTGGAAGGTTGCATTCTTGGTGGCAGTCAGGTCAGCAAGAGGAGTCTCAGATATCAGGGTTCTGAGCCCCATTTTACAGTTTTTTACAAGGATACGGTGCAACTGCAATCGCACCCAGTGTTTCTGCCAGAAGAGATGTGATGTCTGACTGATATGGAATTCAATTTCCCTACCAAAGCCCCATAATTCCCATGAGGAGAGGTGACTCCACAATCTTGATGTCAGGAGGGCTTTAGCGTTCTACGTCAATAGGACCAAACCTTTCTGTAGATCCATTCAGCTCTTTGTCATAGTTGCTGAACAGATGAAGGGACTGCTGGTGACGTCCAAGAGAATTTCATCCTGGATCACTGCCAGTATCCGAGCCTGCTATGAGCAGGTGGGGATCATGCCTCCAGCTTCTTTGACGGCCCACTCAACAAGGGTACAGGTGTCATCAGTGGCCTTCCTGGCTCAGGTCCCGATGCAGGACATCTATAGAGCCGTGACCTGGTCTTCAGTGAATACCTTCGTGTACCACTATGCCATTACACAGCAGGCCTGGGACAAGGCTGGCTTTGGCAGAGCACTGTTGCAGTCAGCATGTCTGTGAACTCCTGCCCACCTCCAGAGGTACTGCTGGTAAGTCACCTAATTGGGAAGGAACATGAGCAAACATTCAAAGAAGAAAGAACAGTTACTTACTTTCGTAACTGCTGTTGTTCGAGAGGAGTTGCTCATGTCCATTCCACAGCCCACCCTCCTTCCCCTCAGTCGGAGTTCTGGCAAGAAGGAACTGAAGAGGGGGGTGGGCCAGCAACGCACTATATATTGGCGCACATGCATGCTGCTGCAGAGGGCACTAGAGCTGGCCCTATGGCTGCCACTAGGGGAAAAGTTGCTGGCACTGGTGCACGTGGTGCGCACACACCTAACTGGGAATGGACCTGAACAACACATCTCAGAACAACTGTTATGAAGGCAACTATCCATTCTTTTTCCTGTCTGAGTGTCCGTAACTGCTGGCAACACTGCAGAGCGGAGTGGGAGTCCAGACACTTGGGTTCCATTCCTAGCTCTGACAATTCTTCAGCCTGACTTGGGGCAAATTACCTAACTTCTCGGTATTGCAGTTGCCTGTGTGCAAAATGGGGGTGACCTCCCCTTTGTGAAGGGCTTTGAAATTCTCTGGTTCAAGGGCAAGGTGTGGTCATGCTATTTAGTGTTAAAATGCGAGGAAGGCTTGTGGTATTTTCATGGCAGAATGTACGATGCCTGATGGGGATGTAGAGGTCTAACATGGCAGAGCTATTGCTTTTTCTGAGCACTTGTAATACTAATATAATTTTAGCTAGTTTTACCAGTTACTGATGAGAAATGAAATCTTTCTCCCTCTGACTCTTTAGGGCTTGTCTTCCCATGAAAGTTAATCTGGAAAAAGGTGTGGTGTGAATTTATAGCAGATTAACAATTCCCAGTTAACTTCATGTGTGGACATTCCTTTTCCAGAATAAGAGTGCCATATTCCAAATTAGCTCAATCCGTTTCCTAATTCCTGAATAAGTGTCCACATCTGGAGTTTATTCCAGAATACCTCCCATGCCTTATGATTCAAAAACAGGAACTGGAAAACCATGAGCAGTTTCTTGGGCTGGAATTAAAACCACACAGAAGTACCAAACCTCCTCATAACTAAATTGATCATTGTAAATTTTATTTCTAGAAGTGTATTTTAACATCCTTGACCCGTATCTATGCCGCATGGGTTTATACGCAGGCATATACAGTAGGAAGGAGTTGCTTACTGAGTAGATAAGTATTTCCTGCTACCCAGCAATCCATCTGCGCTCACGGAGAGCAGAATCTGTTGCTGTCCTGTGCCTGGTATATCCTTTGACTTGAGTATAAGGTGACCTCTGAAAACTGTTTGCTAAATTTGATGTTGGGGGTGGGGGGATTAATTTGGAATATAATCTTCTGACGCTTTCATGTTCTCCATCGCTACTTGGGCCAACAGTGAGAACCACAAACCCTACCAGCAGTTGGAGAAGAAAAAGCAAAGTGCTTTTAGTGAGTGTCCACACGGATTCCAGTCTTGGTGCATGTGCATATGAGACCAGATTCTTTTCAATACTAATACCTGTTGGGGCCACACCTGTGCCCTGAGTGCCACCTCACAACCCATAGTCCCTGGCCTAACCCCTTCTGTTCCTTACTAGTGCCCAGGGCTTTGAGATGGAACTCTAGCATCTGCATTCTCTGTTCTTAGCAAACATCGAGCCCAGTTTTCTTCTGTTAGGAAAAAAATGGTGGTTCTTAGTTTAGTGGTGTTAGGCTTTCTTCCCCAGTTGGCTTTAGATACTTAATTTTAGAATGGTAGTGATAGGTTGCCACCCCAACAAGGGATCTCTCCCTAGTACAGGCCTAAAATGGCTGGGGTGTAAGTTCTGCCACTCCTGCTACACTGCTTTGCCTGTGAATAACAGGCACTTGTGATGCATGCACCGGTGAGCTGCTCAAGTCTGCAAGTCTTTCACCACAAGAACTCAAGGCAAGAGAGGCAAAGATGAAGGCAAAGTTTTTCCTTCTGGAAAGATTTGTGCAAGTCTCATCTGATCCGGGTAGGTCTCCATCCAGGGTTGGACAATACAGGTGCTTATGGACAATCCACAGCGATGCACCATATCAACAGGAAGGAGGGAGCCAGATCCTCTCTCCTCTTCCAGGAAGCTACACATTTCTGGTATTGGTGCATCCATCATCATGTTACTCTGGTAGCTCTACACCTCTCTGGGCTTCAGACCACGCTGGCAGATGCCTCAACAGAGACACATCTGAGAACCACAAGTAGTCCCCCAAGACCTTAGTCCTTCTAAATGTCTTGCAGGTGGGGATTTCCACTGGTGGACCTGATGGTGACAAGTGCTCAAGATTCTGTCCCAGGAGAGGCATCAGACCTGGCTCTCATCCCATGGGTTCCTGGTCTGAAATAGGCATTGCCACTGATACTCATGATACCCAGGGTCTTGAGGAAACTGAGACAAGACACAGGTCAGATCATCAGACTAGCCCCTGCATGAGCCAGGCAATTTTGGTACTTGGACCTCAGAAAAGTGTCAATATGGCATCCCTTCACCATTCCCATCCTACTGGATCCAGTCCCACAACAATGGCTGGATCCTGACCATGGATCTGACATGGTGGCCGTGTCTGCAGATCATCCCCCATTTATAAGGCTACACTGTTTGTTTTTCCTTCACACTTTGTAGTGGTAAGATTCCTCAAAGGGCTCACAAGATTTTCCACCGACCTGGGAGGCCCCTCCTTCCAGAGGCCTTAACTTAGTGTTGACAGAGCTGATGGATTTCCCCATCCTTTGAGCCAGTTGCTACTGGTTCTCATTAGCCCCTGTCAATGAAGACCATCTTCTGGCGGCTGTCACGTTTACTAGGAGGATTGGAATGATCAGGCCCGCATTGTGGGGCCCCCATACACAATCTTTCACAAGGATAGAGTCACTCTCTGGTCTCAGCTGCAGCTTTGGCCTTTGGTGGTTCTGACTTCCACCTCAGTCAGTCCTCTGACCTCCTGGTTTTCTTCCCTAAACCGCATTCCATCCCAGCTAAGATGATGCTGCAGACACTGGATATCATGAGGACACTAATTTCATTTGGACAGGACCAAGCCATCCAGCGTGTACTTAGACTTCATGGTGTTTATTGGAAGTGTTAGGGGACAACCCATATCATCCCGGCAGCTAAGTGGGTCCTGAAGTGTATCGGAACGCGTTATGTTTTGGCTGAGACACCCTGAGACAGGTTAAAGCTCATTCTGTTGAGGTTCAGGTGGCCTGCCCGTATCAGAGAGATGTAGAGCAGCAACATGGAGTTGGATCCCCACCTTTACTACTCATTCATTACTCCCTAGTGCAAGCTTCCAGGTCAATACTAGTTTTGGTAGGGCTGTCGTACAATCCCACTCCAAGTAGGTCTCCACTCAGCTGCCTTCTATATCAGGGCAACTGCCTGTTAGTCACCACGGGTGCAATTTGTGTGGACAGTCATTCAAAGAATAGATACTTGACAGTAACTGGTTCGTCATGATGTGTTGTCCACACACATTTCATGACCTGCCCGCCTTCCCTGCTGGTCGGAGTCCTGCTTGTAGGGGATTCTTATTGGTGAAGGAACTGAGTATGGTTTGTAGCTGTGCCACCCTTTGTGTTCTCTGCTACAGGGAGTGAGAGGGCACGCGGGGCATGAGTCCGTCCCCAACTCTTCAAAGGAATCCAATCTCGTGCCCATGGATCGCATGCGCACCAAGAGTGGAATCCATGTTCACAATCTATAAGTATCTACAGGGCGAACATGTGTTTAATAATGGGCTCTTCAATCTAGCAGAGAGAGAGAGAACAGGATTCAATGGCTGAAAGCTGAAGCAAGACACATTCAGATGAGAAAAAAGGCATAAATGTTTAACAGTGAGGTTGTAATTAACCACAGCAACGATCTATCTAGGGTCCTGGTGGATTCTACATCACTGATCATTTTTAAATCAAGATATGGATGTTTTTGTAGAAGATCTGCTCTGGGAATTGTTTTGCCAAGTTCTAGGGCCTGTGTTACCCAGGAGGCTGGACTAGATGACAGTGGTCCTCTCTGGCCTTATGATATATGAATCCGTGTGCACACCGCACCTGGAAGAACCACAGTTACTGTAAGGTAAGTAACCATTCTTCCCTGTGCTGTCACTTCACTTATTACTATGTCTGGCTGAGCCACCAAGTTCTTTTCCTGTTCCCAGCAGGTGGAGGTAACAAGTTTTACCCTTTTCTTTGACAAATATTTCCTTGCAATGCCTTCCTTGGTCACGATTAGCTGGCTAGGCATGGAGTGCTTTAGTGAAGTGCTTTATTTTTCTCTTTGCTCCCACTTCTTCTGTGGGCCACCCCCCCACAGGTCGTGAAGGGCCGGCCCAGCCCCCCCCCAGGCCACGGAGGTGAGGCCACCCCCCAGCTGAGTCAGTGCTGGACTGCAGGGCTGGAGCAGTGGATAAGTGCGAGGGGCAGTGCTGGGCCAGTCCTTCGCAACAGGTGAGGGGGGCGAGGGAGCGCAGGAGGGTCTGGGTGGCACCCCTCAGCACCTCTCCCCCTGCCTGTTATGAAGGGCCAGCCCAGCCCCCCTCCCCAGGCTGGTGGGGGCGGTGAGCCCATCCCATCCAAGCACAGGTGGCAGGTAAGTGCGGGGAGGAGGGAGGTGATGAAGTCATGCCTACATTTGCGCCCCTCCCACACGGCCTCGCCCTCCTACTCCCACCCCACAGGTACAGATCTGTCCTCCCTGGGGCAGTTTGGGGGTGGCGCTGGGGCCCCTCCTGCCCTGCATCAGGCGGGGGGGGAGGGGCGCAAATGTAGGATTGGCCCTGGGCTTCCAAGTCCCTCGGTACGCCACTGCCATGTTACTATGGACTTGTTCAAGTTACTAAGTCCAAAGCTATTTTGCTCATTCCTCACTGAGAGGAAATAGCCTTCCCCGGGACAGTCAGATTCTGATTGTAAAATCCTTTTGTACAGGGAGATTTTGCTAGATGAGTAAGAGGACCAGGGACCACTTGGTAGCAACAAGCGTGATGATCAATGTTACACTTACATCAGCCAAAATTGGTAGGCCTCTCTGCAGGCCTGCGCAGCCTTGGCATGACTAAGCCAAGTGGAGAGGGGAACCTCTTGCTCAACCTTTGCCTGACCCTGCACCCCTCCCGGATGAAGTCTGTGGAGGACAAGCTGGGATCTGTCTTTTAGGAGAAAAGCAGAAAGCTTATTTATGCATGCCCTCTGGGAGATGTTTGTCTGGGCCTTAAGCTATTCAGATTCTGTAGGAACACATCTAGTTAATTAGTACTTTAAATGACCTTACTGTCACCCAACAAGTTTTTTTTCTTGACATAGTGTCTACTTAACAAGGATAAATGCAGGGAGAGGCTTGGACTCTTTGGGATCTCTTTGTAGACACAGCTTTGGGCTCCTCCAATGACAGCTGGGAGATCAGGCCAGTAAGAAAGCCGTTTCCACTCGAAATGCTCCACTCAAAAGCCACCCCAAACTTTGGTAATTATTGAGGGTTGAGGTATTTTTCTAGCCTGTTGTGGATGTGTGTAAGTGGCTGAGCCAAAGTAAAGTGTAGCTTTGAAGTAAGAGCTCTCTTGTGTTAGTCTTGTGTAGTCCATCTATCGGCTGGATGGCCATGTCTCCATTTGATACATTTCCTGACACTACTTCTCACAGAGTAAAGTTACCAAGAGCTTTGGGTTAGCAGAACCCCAGGGGACACTTTAGGTAGCATCCAAAGACCTTTCTCCATATCTTTCTCATCTGGTCTACTCCATCCACAGAAGAGTCCGTGGCACCTACAGGGCTCTGCCTCAAAGAGAGAGCCTATGTGTTTTTAGGTGTCTCACCTTAATTCACATCTCCTTTCCAGGCTGGGTTGCTAACCTGAGAAGCCACAGAGGGTGCAAGAGCTTGAAGAAACAAGCTGGGCTCCCATTGTGGAGATAAATGCTATTGTTTCAAAAGCAGTTGACAAGCAAAAGTTCAGGCTCCGCCCTCCCTTGGTGTGTGTGAGGGCCTCCGCCAGGGTTAAATGAAGTCACCAGTGCTGTGTGCGAAACCTCAAGAAAGATCAGAGATTCCTCTCTGATAATCCTTTAATCCCAGTGCACCGCTTTAATGGCCCTTGGAGAACAGCTCATTTAGACAGCTGGTTCTGCAGCTCCTTGCCCCCAGTGTTCTCTCCCAGAATAGCCAGCGTGCAGACCCTTCCATGTGCCGGCAGTACAGCTGCCAGCAAGCCAGCCGGCTGCTCTCCAGGGGTCTCTTGCCTGGCTCTGCTGTTTCAGCTTTCTGCTCCCAGATGCTGCTGCAGCTTTCCACACCTCATTCGTGAATTCCCAGGGATGCAGGGATTTAAGCATCTTTCTAGGGGGTCCCCTGCTTAGCCCAGAGAGCTGGGGGCACTGCAAGGCATGTTATGCTACCTGGCTTCCCATCAGCTTGTGCCCAGTTACATTCCCACTAGAAATCTATCCTCACTCTGTTTGCTCTGACCCTGCAGAGCTGGGCCAGGTGTGAAGGGAGCTCTGTGTATCTACCTGAAGAGGCCTCTAGCACTGGGCAAATCAGATGTATGGAGTGGAGTTTGGACTAACTTGCTGTCACAATTCTTCACCATTTCTTAATAGCTGTCAATTGGTCCTTGGCACTTCCTGCTGCCATATACACACCTGGATAAATCTACTTCCCTTAGAAACAGGGAATTATTTTAAATGTAACATCTAAATTGGAGTGCTGGCTTATACGCAAAGAGATGTGGTACCCTTGTGCCATGTCCATGATGATGATTGATCTGTCTTCAAATGGGACCTAGCATGGCTCCTGGGCCTTTAAGGCTTCAGTGGTTTATCAGATTTAAGAATGCCTGGCGGAGGCAGGCAGTGCCTGGGGTAAACTGGCTCCTGTGTACCCTCTTCACTGTACTATTTGAGCACTCTCATTCTGGGAGTCCAAACTTTTGGACTCAAACTTTCCTGTGTGAATGGGGTAAAGCAAGCACCTAGGCATCTTTTCTCCTAGTGTGACACCATACCTGAGGGAGGTGGATCCTGGTTTAAGGCCATGTCTACACCTGAGCAGGAAGGTGTTAACTTCAGCTTGAGGAGACATGCTTGCACTAACTTTCATCAAGCTAGCATGCTAACAGCAGTAGTGTAGCTGTGGCAGGAGGGGCCAGCAGCCCCTACTATGTACTTATGGTCTCAGAGGAGATTATTGTCAGGGTCACTAACCTTCCACTACCTGCACCACTGCAGCTGCCACAATATTTTTAGTGCACTTGCTCAATCAGAGCTAGCGGGGCTATGTCTCAAGCTGGAAATCACACCTTCCAGCTCAAGTTTAGACTTGCCTTAGCCATAGGGTGTCTGTCCCCAGCATCCTGGCACTGGGTACTGCTGCTGGAATGTGCGCTCCTGCTGTCCATGCTGGCATTAACTTATGCTTGAGAAGGATAATGTCCTATGTGTGTAACTTTTCCAACTCTCACTGTGCCAGGCGGAGTCCTTGATCCCTGTTCGATTGCTCCAGTGATAGGTGTTGGCAAATGTTTGCTCTGAATGGAATGAATAGAACCTGCATTACTCAGGAACTCGGAGCAGCATCTGCCAGCCCACCCGTTTTAGAAGGGACTGAACTCTTCTCTCTGGAATGTGTTTTCTGGTAGAAGAACTTGTTCCAACAGGTTTCTTTTGCACCTTTCTTCGATGTAGCTTCTACTGGCCAGTATCAGAGGTGGGATACTGGATTAAACCCATGATCCATCTAGTCCAATATGACAATGCATTTGGAGTATAATAGAGCTACTCAAAGAAATCAGCTTCACAAGCAAGGGATTTCCTGCATTAAAAGGTGGGCATGATCACTCAAAATACTGTCAGAAATGTAACAATCTTGCTTACATTAAAAAGGAGCCTCTTGTGTGTTCCCTTCCTCATGTTGCCTTCATTTTTGTTAGGTAGACACGTCTCCAGTATGGCTACCAAATGAGGACCGTTGGCCTTTTCCATGCTGTGCTTCTGCTATAGTAAGATTGAGCCACAAGCTACCTGCTGAATGGAGAGGCTGTGGCAGGGGACAGAGTGGCTGAGAGTAGGTTTCCCACCCCTCCTTGAGGGAAATAGCCCCAAATTATTTTAGAAATCCATGGGGAGAAGGGGGGAAATTCCCTAGACATGTTTGAGAAGATCAACCCCAGTGACCAGGTGCTCCAGTGGGAGTGTAATGGAACCTAGTTACAATCTCCCAGAGTGATTAGGAGCTATGTCATAGGCTGGACAGCAAGCAGACTGTGGGATCCCAGTGTAAATATTCAGCCCTTCGAAGTTCTAACAAGCCCCAGTGAAGTCAAGTATTACCCATGATATATAGGTGGGGAAACTGAGGCAGAGCATCCACTGGATGTTCCTAGCTCACAGGCGGCTGGCCCAAGCTTAAGCTGCTTCTCTAAAATTTGAAACTCATGAGGGGATATGGGGGAGGACACAGTGCTGGGGGAAACAGCGGGGGCTCTGTGTGCCTAACCAACTCTCCCCAGTTTTTTATCACTTATGACAATATTACTCTGCAGTTGCTCCTGGTCCCCGTGACTGAGAGAGTGCGACAGAACTCTTCTATTCAGCTCTAGCAGTCAGGGTAATTGGGGGTGGGGGGGAATAGTGACTTGGGGCTTTCCCTCCCCTCGTTTCCCATCATTAAGGACATTTGGTATTATCCATATCAAAACAACTCCGTGTAAAGCAGTGATTTGTCCTGCTTCTCCTTTCAGCACTCCCTGTACCCTACAGGCTGGAACTGTCCTGCAAGGTCATTCCAAAGGGGGGTGAATTTACTCAGGCTGACAAAGGACTTTCATGTGGTGAGTCATTTGGACTGAATGACTGCAGACAGCATGGGCCCATACCATGTTCCTGCTTGCTTCTCTGATGTGCTGTTGCTCTTAGGATTCAAGGCACAAGGCACATGGAGTAGGTGAGGGATTTCTGGCACCAGACACTTGCCCAGGGCTGCATTACTCTACTCTTCCTCCCTAGTGCCACAAGCCCTGTCCATGGTGTCGCGTGCACGCTCCCTGTATCATTGCAGGGCCTAGTGCTGCCTTCCTTGCCTCACCTCATGTTGTACCAAACTGGGGGCTTACTGCCACTGAAATCAGCAAGACCACACCTGGAGTAAGGTACCATGCAAAGTGAGCGAGGATGGGAGAATGGAGAGTAGTAATTCTTCTGTGTTTCAGTGCAGCTCTACCCTGAACATGAGCTATTCAACGTATCTGATCCCTGTGGGTCTTCAGAGACCTATCTGCTGACTGCAGTGACAGGAATAAGCTTCTACTTTTTTGTTCCTCTCAGCCCTGCTCTGTAGGGCTAATTGAGTAAAGCTGGCAATTTAAATCCAGGAGGAAGCCTTGATTTAAATAGATGTTCATCTTCTTTTACATTACATTTTACGAAAACTTCTTTTAGTTTTCCTAAACAGGTTGATTGTCATTGGTTGGTAACTGTTAACAAAAAACACATAAATATAGCTTTTCCACTAACTTTGGTTCTTCCTTTTAGTAACCAGGAGGCTACACTGCTACACCCATGTATGTAAGCAATTATATAACACACGTTTAATCAGATTCTTAGTTTTTACATATTTTGTTAAAAAAATGCATGGTTTACCATTTTCTATTAGAGAAATCAATCTTTTTACTTGTGATTTATAGTTGAGCTCTGTTTGGATTAAAATTGGATTAAATTTAAATGCACAAAAACATTTTTAAATTGTTTTTAGTTTAAATAACACACGAAAAAATGAGTAAGTTTATTAAAACATGTTTTTTCATTTAAAACTGATTTAATAAATAAAGGAAGAATGAATAGTATGTGGTAGATTGAACTGATTGTTTTGTGGTCACCATGTCCTTCAGGATTTTAAAACATCCCCTCAAACCTAGTTTTATTTAGAGATTGGAAGAGGAAAACAAGCTTCCCTTTGTCCACTCCCAATCAGTTTCTTAACTTTGAATGAACTAGTCATTGAAATGAATTACGTGAATAAACTGAAATGAAGAACATATTCTCTCTGCCTGCACAGGAGGCTACTGTTGTCTAAAGCTTGTTTAGCACATCAACAAATTCTGCTTCCAGGTGCATAGTCAGTGCTTTCCACCAGTTCAATGGTCTGACTTTCTTCAAAACTTTGGCAGCAACTGCATATTGCTTGATTACTTTTATTTAATTGAAATTATTTTTACTGAATTTATAGTACATTTAGGCCTTTATATAGATTATTTCAGATTTTACTTTAAATGTTTTTATTTTAAAAAAGAAATGCATTTAATTTAAACACTACAACTCAAAAGATTTTTATTGCATTGATTTTTAGCCACCTGTTGCACAGCTCATACAGTGATGGGAGAAGGGCTAGTTTTTATTCTTCCTCATGCATCATCTGCAGAATGAAGTGCTGATGGCTGTTTTAATTCTGTCCTTGCTGATGCCTAAGAATTTAACCTACAACTAAGACGATGGGATGCTGATATATGAGCAGAAGGGAACCCAGCTTGACTTTCAGATCCTTGGCTGAGTGAGTTTACGTAGCAGTAGGAAGGAAAAAAACATTGTGTTACAGGCTCTTGGGCCAACATCCTGAAATTAGAGTCATCCTGCAAGCTGTGGTGGCCGTGCCTGAAGAGTGTGCCCAGTGGCTTCTAACTTTTACCACTGTCAGGAGCCGAGGTAGCTCCTGCATGTTAGTCCAGGGCATGTTCTTTCTAGCTGTATATATTATAAACCCATGTTCCAGTTAGTTAAATGGTTTTTCTGGTGGGTCGTGTTGTTCCAAGTACATGCTGTTCCAGGCATAGCCCTGCTTAGCTTACACAATCAGACAAGAATAACTGCCTTTATCTCTGGTTCTGTTGCATTTTTATGACAAGGGACAGAGGAAGCTCTTCTGTTGGGTGACATACTAATTTGTTGAAATACAGGAGTTAGAAACTGCCACGTTCCCCAAATAAATGGTCTGCAGGGCCCAGCCTAGGGATAATTATCTCCCACATTAGTTTTCATTAGTTAAATGCAAGAGGAGGGTATGTACAAGCAGAGGTTCTAGTTGAATACTGAGTTGACTTGGTAGCACTATTAGCACATCCTGTAGAGTTTGATTTTTATACCAGGCACACTTCAAGGGAACATATTGTTTAAGAAACAACTCTCCCCTTGAACAGCATGAGGGATTCATCACGAGAAATGTTTTATCTGAGCCTTGAATACCTGTTGAAACAGTACAGACACGAGATCAATGAGTGGGAGCAGCTTGAAAAGCCTGTCACAAAACACTCTGGCTGGTCCCTGCGGGAGCCAGCCTTACAATTGTCACTGCAGTATCAGAGGAGGAGGAGGAGGTGTTTGTCTCTGCTCACAAAAGGGAAACAAGGGGGTAGCAGAGGCACGTTGAGAATACTGATTACTGCATATCTGCCTTTTCGTACATTCATATGAAATGCTCACAAAACCTAGCCTAAGCGCCAGGTTTGCTCTGTAATATAGTGTTCGTCTAGCTTATATTGATGGCCTGTGTGTGACAATATGTTCCTCCAGGGAGCCTTAAAAATCTCTCTACAATGCCAGATACCACACTACTGCCCATATTTAGCTGAGAGAGAAACCTGGAGCCCCCCTTCACTTGCTTTAGGTGCCTTTGGTGCTTGATTTCAAAGTACGTTAGCCAGAACAAAGCTTAGACTAGTCACACAAGCAAAGGCCTCTCGCTGCTTCCCTGGTCTGCATAGATAAGGATGAGTTGTGTGCAAAACTGTTCTACAAACAAGGTGACTGTACTCTATAGTCAATGGCACACTTCTGTACCATGATCTGCTAGGGCTTCTTGTGACCTTAATCTGGTGTGTGTTCCCCTACTGAACCTCAGGGGCACTGTTCTACCTACTGCATTTTCATTGCCCTTCTGTTCACTCTCACCCCAGTCCAGGATTTCCAAGTGCTGGCTTATTTTCTAGTCCCCCTCTCCTCTTCCAGAAGAAGGTAGTGCTTCAGCCTCTCTCTCTCTCTCCCCAGTAGGGTGTCTGAATTTCATTTGAACTGGTCCATCTCTCTTCCCTACCCCAATCAGTCCTGGAGCCAGCAATCCTGTGAAGTGACTAATCCCGGCTTTTACTTTGCCTGTAGGTGAAAATGTTCAAAGACAGTCTAGCTCAACACCACGTGGGCTGAATGGCCAGTATATTGAAAGCTGCTACACTGAAATACCACAAACAAGGGAAATGCCTTACCTTGGATGGAACGGACTGTAAGAGGCAAGGAGACCACCTTTTGGCAGCAAGCAGCTTACTGCACTAAGTCCTTGGTGCAGATGCTGCTGTGGAGTGAGTTAGTAGAGAAAACAAATGTCTCCCGAAAAATGTTTTTTTTTTAAAAGTGAACTCATAGGTGCACACACCCAGCAACCTGCTACCACCATTCCTTCCCCCTGCAGCTAGGGCTTCCTCCTTGCCCACCTTCAACCCCTCCTATTTCCAGGGGTTTTTGAGAATCCAGGCTCCATGCTGCGCTCTAGTGTAATGCTACCCTGCTCCCTAATGTGCATGAATGAACTTGCAATAGTGCTTGGGGTATGTGGAATCCCCGTGCCCACACCAGCTGCTGGCAGACAGGGGTGTGGAGCAGTGAATTGCATTGTGGGTTGTGGTGTGCCAAGCTGACTGGGGGTGGGGTGGCACAGCAGGGCTAGGCCCAACATTTACCACTAAAACGGAAGGGGAGCCTAAAGGGTCTGTTGTAAGAGATGAGAAGGGTGCTGCTGAGGCTTGCTTCAGTAAACTTCCCATTGCTAAGCTCTGCAGGGTGGTTACTTCCACTCAGCCACTGGTTTGCCTGCGTCTTCTGCCCAGGTGGTTATAAAATCCCCAGGGAGTTTACACTGCAGCCCACTTCCTGGTGCAGGAGTGTGTCACTGCTAGCTACTCTCCCAGCTCCTGGGGTGATGCCACCGTGTTTGACATCCAATACCAAACACAACTACCTGATCGTGAGCGTTAAAGCTGGCTGTCCTGGTAGTGCAAATAGGATCACAAGTGGCTGAACACTCTCAGGCTAGTTTCTCTAGGATCATTTAGTACCTAGTGCAGGAGTTAATTTCAAGGTGGTAATTGGGACATGTTGCCTCTGCAGTGTGTAGTCGATTCTGGAAAGGAAGCTGAGGGAGCAGGGTCATGGGCTAGATCTGGTCTAGGCCAACTGGTTTTAATGGCTATGTGATACAACAGGCTAAACGAGCTGGGGCAGCAACATATTGGCACCTGACAAGCAATGCAGTTTTTGTATCGTTATTAGTCGTTATTCCTGTGTAATTATGGGCAAAGAATAGATTCAATACAGTTTGAATACATGAGCTTGCCATCTTGAGCACGTACAATTAATACAATCTAGATAGAAGTGGAGCTTCAGGTGTTTTTTTTCCTCCCAAGATGTACCCTTAACTCTACCCTATAAAGCATGGTTTCTAACCCTTTTAGTAAGTCATTTTGGGGGCTCGTCTGCCCCTCTCCAAATTTATTAATATCCTTCTTGACCTCTGGCTCTGAGGCCACTTACAGCACTATGGGGTATGTCTACAGTGCACCTGAGGGTAAGCCTCCCACCCCAGCTGGACAGACTTGAGTTAGTGTGCTAAAACCAGCAGTGTGGACATTGCAGCTCCAGCAGAGAGAGAGAGAGAGGCTATCCACCTGAGCTCAGAGCTAGGGGCTTGGAGGAGCCTGAGCTGCAGCCTAAGCCACGAAATCCTTGCTGCTATTTTTTTTAGCATGCTAGCAGGAGTCCATCTACTGGGCTAGGAAGCTAACTCTGCCCTACAGTGCAAAATCCCTGCAGACGCTTCAACCAAATTTGAGGCCCCGTGGGGCTAAGCACTGTCCACAATCATAGTAAAACTGTCTCTGCCTCAAAGAGCTTACAATAGCAAAAGGCAAGAGGAAGGAATATTATCCTCATTCTACAGATGGGAACTGAGGCAGAGAATCAAGCATCCACCTGACAACCGCTGACCTACTCCGCTGGACACAATCCGCCTTATTGTCCGAATGGTACAGACTTCTCTGCTGTCGTTCATCTAGTTCAATGAGACTATCAGAACACTGAGGTGCGTATACACATAGACAGTAATAGCTGGATTTGTTTCATGCCACTGCCCCTTTCCTTGCCAGTTTTTATGTCAGAAGAGTGGCAAAGCCTGAAAACTATTTAAAGGCGCTTTGAGCAGAGCACTGAAATAGGCAGCAGTACATCAGAAATCTTAGTAAAATGTGTCTGGCAAACTACTCATGCTCCATTTGCCAAATATTAAGTTAATTCAGAATTTGTAATATTTAGTAACTGTAAAACACCACCCTGTAAAACATATCATTCAACATCCACCTTCCAACTCCTGCCTGCCCCCTCCCACCCAGCTGTGTAGATTAATTTACCATCTCAAACCATGCTTCTTGTGCAAAAGTCAAAGTTATTCTACTTGCTTAGTTTTGCAAGCAACAAGAGGTGCCACTCACAAATGGCAGAGCCCAGGAGCAGGTTTTTTAATTGACTCCCCACCCCCAATAATGGTATTTAAAATGGTACTATTCAAATACTCCAATTCCTGCCCTCTCGAGTGCAAAATATTGTTGAATATGGTGTGAACAGAGCTACATTAGATTGACAATAGCTATTCACAGGATATTCAAAAGCAGCTGTTCATATACATTTGCTTGCTGTGTAAGAGCATCTATTTATTTTGAGCACTCAAGTTCTGGCAGTGTATGTAAGAGGAAAGCACCTACCTAGAGATGAGAGTATTTCTTGCATTAATTGAATTAAGCAGAGGACCTCCCTCCCTAGTAGCTATAGAAGCAAAAACTGTTTTGACACCCTTTACAGGCTTTCAGGGCTCTTTACCAGTGATTGGGCCTTGAAGAATTTCAGTTCTCTGCCTACAGAGAAACTCCATTTTGATGGTAATAAGATAATTTTCTAAAGTTGTTAATAAGGAGCTGGGCACCAAGTCACCCAAAAACATATCAGAAGTAAAATCAAAGTGTGGGGATCATGAAGACCCATTCTCCTACAAGATTTTAAGCTTAAAACTTTATAGGGTGGGTTTTCTATATAATGCAAACTGATAAGTAACTTTTATGCTGTTTGCTTTGGAGTCAGGTACCCACTCAACACATTGTGTTCAGGTTCTGCTCTACGTGGATTTCTGCTCTCCCAGCTGCCACATCCAGAAACTGCTCCTACAAACAGTAAGAAATGAATGAGTTTGGTTTGCATATTCCCTCTTAGTAATAGTGGAAAACTGGGAAAGTACTCACTGACTGGGTTCATTAACTTTATGAACGTGTATAATGAAATGGTACAGTTAGGCCACTGAAATGAAAGTTTCTCATGCACACATTTAAAAAAAATCTTTATTTCAAAAAATTGTTAGGTTTTAAACCCTTAAATTACTTCATTTAAGAGTAGTATAGTAGCACACTTGCTTAACTGTATGATCTTCTGATGAAAGAACAAGAGTGGAAAATAAATTTAAAGGATTACACAGCTCCATTCAAATATAGCGCCAGAAACTTCTTGAATGTACCAGGTTGATAGCCATATATTCCTGGAGGAACCTGCAGCAAAGAGACTCGGCTATTCAGTTTGTAGTGAACTTAGTCGAGTAACAGTCTTAAAGTACTTAATGACAACGTTAAGGGTGGCAGCCTCTCTGAAACAAGCCTTCTCTCACAGATGTGGCTTCTGAGAGTGTTGCCGTTGGCTTTAACATTAAGTAAATTCCCCACCCATCAGTGTAGATTCTTCCTAGGCTGGAGCTGATAGTAATATTCTCTCTATTTACTCTATATTGAAGCTGATTTGTTTCATGCAAGCATGCATTTTCTTAGTTACTTCACTGGAGAATAACTTTTCAGCAAGCACATAATGAAATTGTACATCTATATAAGATGCCCCCATCTTTGCAATTTATATTAAGCGGAATACACTGATATATAAACAAGACTGATAGTTGTCCTATACTGATTCAGAGTTCACAATGAAGTACGAAGGTTATAGTCAGAACTAAACATACAATTGTCCTATCTCACCCATCTGTAGCAGCTCCCAAGACTCAAATATCTGTAAAGGGACAGGATTTCCACTAATTGTAATCCTGGTGAGTAAACTATTTCTCTCAATCCTGTTAACTCACCTTAACAACTTTCTGCCGGATTACTGGAAGGTAGCGGATGTAGTCATACATATACTGATCGGAATCAATCCAGACAAGGTTTTTAACACCATCACTAGAGGCCAAATCTGTTGTATTTAACTGGAACACCATGAACTGGAAAATACGGCCCTCGGTACCAACGCTTTGCACTACTACCGGCTGCTCTAAAACCTTGGGATCATCCTGAGGGGAAGGAGGTTATAACAGACATTGAATGAGAAGATGCAGAATCAGCAAATTATCATTTGGTTTAAAGCCAGGACTTTAATAAATGTGTTATCTTGCCCAGACAGTTACTCTATTCCAATAGTTTTGAATATAGATTTTGGATTTTAATTAAATGTTTCTTTCAAATGGCAATGGAATATAAATGTAAATAGTATTTCTGTTCTACTTTTTCATTTCAGCCACACAGGACAGTTGCTTCAAGTGACTTCTACCCATTGCCAATCTACTCTTAACTCCACAAACACATTAAAATAGTTGCTATTGGCATAATAAGGTGTTACTCTGAACTGGCAAACATCTTAAGTATCCAAACATGTTTTTGAAGGTTAATCCCTGGCCTACCTAGTCCCTTGATATCAATGCAAACTTCAAAATATTGCAATATCAGACTGTTAATAGAAGTCAGAGGCTCTCACCTCTAGGTCAACAGATCAAATTCAATCCAGGTCAATAATGATCAAGTCATTGCCATCTAGTGGCTGTTTAGTGGCCTCTGAAGTACTCTGAGTCTCACTCCAGTTTCAAAGGGAGAGGTGTCCACATCACGAGAAGTCCATTGATTGGCATTCTTGAAAATTTCAGCTACAATGCTAAGGGCTGAACTGCCTGCTGTCAGCTAGCATTGATGCTTCTAGGTCAGGACTGCGGCACAAGGTGTAGGAAAGCTTAAACCACCAACTCTCCGCTGTATTTGTCTTAACTAAAAATCAGCAACAGATATCTCCTATCTCCATAGTTAAGTAAAAGTGAAGGTAGGAAGTAGGTATTTCAACAATCTACCTTCTAATCCAAGTCTGAGATCACTGCACCATTTTGCAATTTTATATAACTGAAAGCAAGAATATCGTTGCTGCTGGTTTGCAATTTATTCATCTTTAACCACACAGGTTTAGATAATACCATTAGAACAGCCTCCATGAACCATGACTTCTTCTATAGTCGTTTCAATACATACCCCGTACAGACTCTTGGCCTTTGCCAGAGCATTGCCAAAAGCAAACATCAGCATTTTAGCCCGGAGTTGTTCTGGTCTAAATCGGGTTGGACGAATGTTGGCTGATTCCATGAAGTACAAAGTGTGAGGATGAGGGTAAGGATAACCCTCTCTAAAACCTGGGTTACAGGTTACCAAGAGATAGGGGAAAAAAGTGTAATAGAAAGTTAGTCTGTCCTTTACTCTCTCCAGTAATTATATAATTTGAATTAAGGCAGGTTACACTTATTACAGTGAAGAAAATGTAAAATTGGGTAGGTAGCTCAGCACTAGCAATTTAGCTAAACTTCTAACAACTTTGGATATGTATCATGAACCATCTGAGCTCAGCACATTAAGTGTTTAAGGGAATGGGGGAGTTAACAGGAAGATGTTTACTAATGGACAACAGTAACATTAGCCTGAATGTTTTGTGATGTAAATGCTGAGCAACTTTTACCTGTATCATTTTGTTCTTTGTATACATTAACTTCCTGAAGATCAATCATAGGAGAGATGGGATAGAAGGTCTTTAGAATGTGGTTTTCAGTAGCCAGAATCTCATCCTTTGAGGCTACTGGCAGTAACGGATTAATGGCATTCAGAAGTATTCCATTCATGCCACGAACCTGAAGAAGAATAGATGGTTCTGTAAAAAAAAGAACATTATGTTGCATGCAATCATTACACTATAAGGCCTTACTAAACACTCGTACTTAATTTAGAATAAATGTACAACCAGATCTATTACTCTTGAATTTATTCTTCTACTGCTCTAATTTTACTGTAACATGTATTCAAAGGAGTTTCATTTGCTAATGTTTAATACTCCACGCAGTGGTCAACCTATGACTTCATTTTTCTATTGTTAACCATGAAGTGGCAACAGTATGACTGCAAGAATACTAGTTTGCTTTGCAAGGCTGCTTCTTCCCTCCAGCCCATGAATGTTAAGTAGCAGCTCAACTGGAGACAACGTTTTACAGAGAATACAAATATAACTTCTATTTACTCAGTTCACTAGTTATTAGTCCCATTTTCCTTATCAAGTATGGCTTGAAAGACTGCATATTTCATGCACACATGTATCAAACGGATAAATTATCAATTCCGTAGAAAACAATGCTAATATTTCCTTTTGTCATGCTCTGTTGTTTGTCTCCCCTCCTCCTCAGTCTTTTCCATATCCTGTAAAGTTTTGGATAAACTCCTGAGGGCAAGGGACCCAGTCATCTTAAATTAAGTATGCCTAGCACACTATTTAAAGCTAAAATTGAGAGACTTGGTTTCATAGGTATTAGCTTTATTTTAATCCTCATCCATGTCCTTGGCTTTAAAGTAGTATTTTTCTTTGTTTATCCCGATTAGGGTTACAGGTGCCAAGAGAAGTATTTTCCGCACACACAAAAAAAGTTACTAACCTCTCTCCCACGTAGCTGCCACTTTGTAGTCTCTAGCCAACATTCTTTTAGAGAGTGAAGGATACTTGCTAGTCATTGTCCTACACACATGTAACAAGTCTTCCAAGAGTACAGGGCTCAGAATGAAACAAGGATTAGTTGGATAAGATAAAAATTGACTTTTAAAGTTATGGGGGTATAGAATGTACAAATATATTCCAGTACATGAATACGCTTAAACCATAGAACATTCTATATGAAATATGTAACATTTCCAAATGGTTAATGCAGATTTGTTTAATACTTAAATCCATCTGACATACCAATTGTGTTCCAAGTTGGCAGTGATAATGTTTACTATCAATTATTAAAACAATTGACTTCTGTATTAGTTAAGATATGATCTAAAATAGAGCTAAATTTGTACAAACCCACAGCCTGTTACACACTTTGGTATAAGATGATACAAGTTTTGAATATACACACCAGTACAATTGTAAACAAATGAGGGCTGGCAACCAGATACAAATTGAACTCACCTCAGTAACATTAAAAAATAAATACATTTTTCAGGTAGTATTTTTTTTTAAATCCTCTCTTTTAACTGGCTGTTTGAGGCAGAGCTGCCCTAAAAAGGCTGCAGGATAAGTAAAGATTTAACTTTTGAGGACTTACCAGTAACTCTCTCTCTTGGGAATAAACTCAGTGGTAGCCCAGACGCGTGCACGAGAAATTGCATGTTGTACTCTCTCATCCTGATTTTCTAGTTGGTTAGCTGGTTCATCAATAATACTAAGTATTTTTGGAGGTAAGCCTTCTATTAACTTTGTCTTTGTTAGCCAGAGTGCTTGCTTTACTCCTTAGAGTCAAATGGAAACATATTAATGAAGATATTCAGCAGTGTTAACTGTGCCATAAATGAATGAATATAAAAATGCTCTTATTTATTGCATCTTCAGCAATGAAGCTTCCACTAAAATAGAATCTCAGCATGACCAAGTTATCAGGAACATTAATTTAATGTAGTCTGACCCTTCATTTATGTACTGTTTTACAACACTGAAAAAACTGTGTATGCCTCATTAGTATCATATAGATTACATATAATAAAATAATTGTATTTAAAAAGTAGTTTACATATGTTCCCCCAGACCATTTTTTAATTCTATTATATTGTCTTATGAATTACAAGGAACCAAGCTGTGAAAGACTACATCCACCACACCAGAAAACGGGGTGAAAAAATTATTTGTGTATTATACTTCATGTTAAATGTAAAGGGGACTTTGTATGGGGTTGCATGCATACTTCATCTGGCACTAATGCCAGTATTCATACTGAAGGGAAAGAGAGCCTGTATACCCTTGCCTAAGTTTCTTAGCTGTGTTCAAATGAAAATCTGAGCCCCATTGTGCGTGGCTCATGCTGCCAGGTGATGTGGTTCCTGTCCTCCAGACCTTATAAACCAGTCTACCTTTCTGAGAAAGTAGGTGCTGTGCAGGCTACTATGGCATTTTACAAATCAGCTGGTCTGAGGGAGGGAGAGCCCCTACCCCATCACGCTGTCTCACTCCAGCCCAGGCGAGATGCTGCCTTGACATGAGCTGTTTTGGGGAGAAGCAACAGGCCCCTCGGTTCAATCTAAGGTATTCATACGACCCCCCCTCCCCTCACTGGTAGCAGGCGAGCCCCTCACCACCTCATGCATTTATGATATGGGAGTGGGCTGGGGCGCCATTATCCCCCATCGGCAGCGACTCGAGACCAAGGCCATGATTTACCTGAGGCGACAGGAAATCAGGGCGAGCTCATGGAACTTAAACTGACCCAGGCTCGTGCCCTAAACCCCGTCCAGACCCTGCTGCTTCCCCAGGTAGGGCTAGGCGCACCTCCCCTCCCCCCCCCCGAGCGGCTCGGCCGGCCCCCGTCACCTTCCAGCATCTTGGATCGCTGGTGGCAGACGTAGCAGACGCGCTCGGTGTAGAGGGGCATCTCCTCGTAGCGCGGCCCCCGGTGGTGGTGGGGGTCGTGCCAGCCCCGCTCCCAGAGCGGGTGGCGGGGCTTGGCCAGCCAGGGCACGAAGTACTGCTTGTCCGCGTAGGTGACCTGCTCTAGCCCGGGGATCTGCTCCTGCACCGGCCGCTTCTCCCGCAAGTAATGAGGCAGCGGGGCCCCCGGAGGCGGCCCGCGGGTGGTCCACGGCGTGCGGGGCAAGGGCCTGCGCGGGGCCTGCAGAGTCTTGCCGCGGTGCGGCCCGCGCGGGCCCCAGGCTTTCAGCGCCCGGCCCGCCGGCCTGGCCGGCCCGTATAACCCCGCCATGCCCGGCTCCCCTCAGAGAGACCGCGGGAACGCGCGGCGCGGCCCCACCGCCAAGCGCGAGAGTCACCGTCGCCGACTGGAGGCGGCCATCTTCCCGAGCGCGGGGCGGGTACGCGCGGCGCCCTCGCGCCGCTCGCTCTCCCCGGCGACTGACGGCGCCGCCAGCCAATGGCTTCTGGGGAAGCTCTTTCCGTCCCACCCCCTCTGAGGTATCCGGGTCGGTGTGGGGGGCGGGGCATCCCCGAGGGCGCGCGGCCGTTGGTAAGTAGCTCAGCCCCAGTGGGGGAGGGGCCGCGGCTGAGGCGGGGGGAGTCAGGCACTGGGAGCCCCGGGCCTGTCGCTGAGGGGTGCCGAGCCGCCACAGGGCGGGGGGGCGGCGTTGAATGCTCGCCTCAGGCTCCTGCCTCGGACAGGCCCCGGGCCCTCGTTTATCTGCACTGGAAACTCGCTGCCCAAGGACCTGCCTTCCCCCAGGCCTCGGCCCTCTCCCAGCCCAAAGAGGGGGCCGGTCCCCAGGCCACGGGCTGGCTGCTGCATGGATCCTACCCTGGGGTGACAGGCGGCCCGGTCTGAGCCCAGCGCTGAGTCCGCGCGCCTGAGCGGCGGGCCTTCGGCTGATAACGGCTCCCCTCTTGGGCCTTGGCCCAGCCGCGAAGGCCAACTCTTTATCCAAGGACCTTCGAGCTGACCGACGCCTAAGACCGAATTGTCACATGCTGAGAACCCACCGCTCCCGTTGGCTTTGTTAGGGGTTGCAGATGCTAAGCACCTTCCTCCCCCAGCTAGGCTGCCAGAGACGAGTGGCCGCTTTTGGAAATGTTGGCCTTAGGCTCTTGGCCTCCGTTTCTCCCTCAGTAAAAGGAGACGAAGAGCGTGTTGGTTAAGCTTTAATGCTCGTGCAACACCTTGAAAATGAAAACTGGTATAGGTGTTACCTGGTCTTCAGCTGTCACTTGTGGTTTTATAATTTTCATCATGCTTAAATGATACAGCATTATTAATACCTAGCTCTTATCTAGCACGCTTCATCAGTATATGTCGAAGCATTGAGAATAATGTTAAGTTGAGCAGTGCATAAAAAGAAGTTATGATGTCCCACAGAGGTCCGTTTTGGGGCTTCTGTTGAGAGGACATGAACTAGGACTGCGTCTGATATAAGGGTATTTGGATGGGGAGTTAAAGATAATTCTACTGTGCTCCTTGCCCTCACCTACTTGTTTGCTCTGTAACCCTGTAGCAGCTCTCTCACTCACCAAAATGGCTCCTCACTTGACTGATTTCACTAAATGCTGCTCCCTGTCACGTTCCTTTCTCTGACATCTATATTTCTTCAGCTTTGCCTATTTTTCAGCTGCCCATAGGCTGAACCTCTCTGTTAAAAGCAGGGGCTAATGCATGCCACATTTTAGAACTTTATTTTGTATGTTGAATATAGCACTTCAATAAAAATGTGTTTAAAGGAGTGGATTTAGAGAAAGAGGCAACATAAAGATGAGATCAGAGCATAGAATGTATTCATCTTTAATGTAGGGGTGTGGCCCACAGAGTTAAGACATCCTAGGTCACAATGCTCATTTTTGCTCACTGAAGTTGAGTCTAGGCTTTTAAAAATATAGATAGCAATTTATATGAATAGTGAGAACATTCACAGTTATATTAAATAGGAAAATGAATTTATAAGCAATACAGACATGCTGCTGGGCATAAACCAGTCACCAAGCTGTCTGTTAAGAGGTTTCTTACAGCTTCTGCATCATCTAGTATTGGCTACTGTTACTGACAGGACATTGGACTTTGTGGGCCATTGGTCATATGAAGTATAGCAATTTTTTGTTATTCAAAGCAGAGGATTACAGCGACTCTAAGATGAAGTGTGTTTGTGTCAAGTTAGCCAATGTGTCTTCAGCTAGATAAAGTTTGGATCCCCTTGAATTAAATCTTCAACATATTGAAATGGATGTTGCTAAAACAGCAAAGAGCTAGCATTAGATTTGTGTGTGCCACTTCCTTAAAACATGTAGCCCTGTGAATGATGCTTGAGTTGTATTTTGTAGGTAATGAGTGAAGATGAGGATGACTGGCTCTCTCTTATGCCCACTGAACTGTTGCCATCTCAGTGCTGTGGCAGTGGCTGCAACCCCTGTGTCTATGATGTGTATCAGAAAGAGCTAGCCCAATGGGAAGAAGCCAGAGCGAAGAAAGACAAAAGCCTCCTGAACAAACAGAAGGAGGAGGTAGGGATTTTAAAAACCACCTTCATAGCATCCAGTCAATACTTTTATCACATTTGTATCTGTTAGCATTTGATAGCTGTGAAGCTGAGGGTGGGGGTGATCTATAATGGTCTCTTATGAGAAGAATGTAGACCTCTCCCACCATACTTGCTGTAATGGAAGTTCCCAAACTCTGGATATCAGTATGTCCCTCATTAAAGTGCCATTTCTGGTGCCACTACAGCAAGTTCACATAACATGAAGGTAATACAAAAAGGGTAAAGCTCGATTGTGTAGACGACAGAATTTTTTGGGGGGGCCAGTCTGAGAGTGTGGAATGAACTCACCCAGAAATTTAAGGCCATCATAAACTTCGCCATCTGCTGCTCCAAGTGCAAGGTGCATTTTTTTGATCTTGCTGTCTCTAACATAAATACATTGCAACATGTGTATTAACAAAAAATCCTCTAAAACCCTACCAAAACAAGACACTTCACTGCACATACATCTCCCCCTGGGGAGAGGATGAGAACAAAAAACACATGACAGATGTTAGTCACATTGCTTAATGCACTACTGAAAGTACTCAGATATTACAGTGATGTGTCTATGTAGAATAGGAAAGGTGCAGATTCCACAGTGAGAGGCAACAAGTTGTTAGGAGGAAAAATAAAGAAGAGATAAGTGTCAGCATCTCTTCTGCTACAATAAGGTTCACTGTTTGCTTTAACAAACCTGTATGTTATCTTCATTTTCAGGTTCATATACTGAGGGTAAAAGAGAAAATGTAATATTTGGCATAGCATTCAATTATTTGTCTCTTCAAAACATAGTTTTATTCCTGTCAAATGCCCTTTCAAATAAATCCAGCCATGCTGGTAAAACTAGATGTTTTTCTGCTAACATAATCAGCAGTGAAATAATTAACAATGTTGATGTTTAAAATGGTCCTCATTAGATTTCAACATTAAGTCCCCATTAGAATGTTAAGCTCTCTTAGAGCTGTTTCTGCTGAACTCTCTCTGCACGCACAGGAATACAGCATTGCACTGAATCATGTGCAGGGTTTCTTCCTGACCATAAGATCTAGACTGTAACTTAAAAAAAACAAAAGGGCGGAGGGAGAGAAATCTTAGAATCTGGGGAGAAAAACACTGGGGGGAGGGAGGGAAAAACTAGGGGAGAGACCTCTTAAATCTGTGCTTGTCCCTAAAGTTTTCAAGGTGCATTTTTCTGAGGTGCTAAGTTTCACCAGCACTAAATTCCCACTCAGGTATTTTGTTTTTGTTTTTTGTTTGTTTGTCTTTTTTTAAAGAAAAGTGAGATAAAGGACACAGTCTAACCCAGTAATTATTTATTTTCTTGCAGAGTAGTAATTTGGCATTAAATCCAGATACATTTACTGCGTTCATAATAAGCTCTGTGGAACAGCTAACGGAAGACACCTACCAGTATAAATTTGAGCTGCCAGGAAAAAGCAGCCTGGGATTGAGTTTAGGACAACATATTGTGTTAAGGTACTGTACTTGTCTATAGTTAAACAGGCTACATTACAAGACTTAATATGCAGTTTGTCAATATACAAAGATTTCATACTAAGTAAGTCATAATTCTATGCTTTTAAAATGATGCATTTGAAAGAACTAATGAGCTTGTTAGGTTTGTTAATTTTATGGTTAAAGCCACTCCATAGCTGCATTTTTCTCAGCATTAGCTTTTTGTTGGTGGTGAAGAAAAAAGAACTAAGTGTGGCTAAGAAGACCAATTAACAGAATGAAAAAGAGAAAAATAGTTGTTTCAGCAGATGATTTATATCAATGTGATGGCACAAAGGCAAACTACTAACTTAAGAGTTCAGTGTTAGGCCCTGTGGCTTGGGGTAGCTGAACACATTGCAACGTTGTATCCAAAGTCCATGTGCTTTGTGGCTGGTTGCCAGCTGTGGTCAGGAAAATCATTCCCTCTCCTGGCATAGTATTTGCCAAAAAGGGGTCGTAGGGAGAAGCTATCGCCTGTCCTAACTTCTTATGGTGACCACTGCCAGATACAGAAGGTCAGAACATAGGCACCATTGATATGTCTCAGTTATTATTATGTAGTTACTGGATGCTGTAGAAACAGAGTGAAAGACAGCCTTTACCCCAAACTGCTTATAATCCAAATTTATCAATACAGCATTTCCTCATGATACTGCACATTCAGCTTTTCCACACAAATCGTCTATTACTCTCCCTTGTCTGATTTGTCTGGGGAAGCTGCGTGTGTGGCATAGCTGGTGCCATTGCCTAGAGAATCCAAGAAATACTAGAGAGTTGTAAAGAGTCTGCAGAGAAATCTGAGGTTATTTCACTCCCTGCATCTTTAGCTAATTGAAGGAACATCTATCTCAGCAAAGGATGACCCATGGGGGAGGACGACTGCTGTGTGTTTCAGACAATAGCTTTTTCTGATTGCTCCAAAGAGCAGTACTGCACCAATCACTGATTCCAGTAATGGATTCTTGTATCTTTTTTTTTTCTTCTCAGAGGGATGGTGAATGGTTTGGAGGTTCAGAGAGCTTATACTCCAGTTAGCCCTGTTAATGCTGAAGGATACTTTGAAGTTTTAATAAAAGTAAGTAGTTATATTAGTTAGATTAGATTGTAAACAATTTGGGACTGTGATTTTCTTCCATTGAATGTACAGAATTCGCACAGTTAATACTTAACAAATGAGAATAATGATTAGAAATATGTGTCATGGAGCATTTTTGTGGTTGTGCTTTGTTGATAAAAGCAATCATTTCATACACATAACTGAGAAAAGGTGTCTTGTAAATAAGTTATTTACAACGTATTCCCTATTAAGTAATTCTTACAAAATCAAGACCAGAGTTTTGTAATTGACTGTGGTGGGTACAGGATCCGGGCTTAGTTCTAATTCCTGTCCATGGAAGCCCAGGGGAAAGATGCTTCTCTGGTACCTTTTCACCCTTAAAGTCTGTCATGTGAGTGCAGTGTCAATGTAGGATTTTGAACTTTAGGAAAGTCTGTAGTACAGCAGGAGATGAACCCAGTTCTGCATCTCTGATCAGTGCCTTTATCACAAGACCAGCCTTCAGCAAATAGGCTTGTTGAGAGGTTGTTTCCTTTAAGGACATTTTTCAGAGAAACTTAATTTTTTATGCAAAATATGTAAAAACTATAAAGAATCGGTTTGTGGTCTTCACATTTAGAAACTGATACTGGGACCTGTTCAAGGTGATATCCTGGCCCTGTTGAAGCTAATGGCAAAGCTCCAATTGACTTCAACAGGGCCAGGATATCACCCCTGGTTTTAGGAGGAAGTTTTGCTTGAGTAAGGACTGCAGAATCAGGGCTAGCAGAAATAATTATTTTGTGTAGGAAATCAAAATCAGTCCCATTTTTTGGGTCATATTTACATATCTCTGCTGATTCCTGGGGAGAGGTCAGACTTCACTCTAAGGCCTTGTCTACACAATTCAGTGTTGTCAATGCAGGTTACAGTGATGATCAAAAATGCTAAAATTACAACACTTGTGGCTATCAACACAGCACTTGTGTTGCTGAAGCACGTCCCCAGTAGCATCAATAGTGAGAGCAGTGCAATGTGGGCAGCTATCTCACTGTGGAACTGCCACCTTGTGCTGCTAGGAGTTGTGAGAAGGTGGAGAAGATTGCAGTGCATCATGGGTACGAACTTAACGTCCCATGATGCAGTGATTTCCATCCTGTCATTTCATGGGTTTTCAAATGCGTTTTGCGGCATTTTTCAGTGGCCCCAGTTTCCTGTGCACCCACCATCTCCATGTGAAAGGATGGATCCTGCACTGCTCTCCACTGATGATGTCAGTGTTCTGAATACATCACGTCTGGTCATGCAGTATATCCTAAGCTCCCAATCAGAATGGAGTCTGAGGAGCCTGATCTGTTGTGTGCCGTGCTGGATTACTGTTTGTATTCACAGAGCATCTGCACACTCTGCACCTCCAATTTTGAGTGTGTGAAATAAGCATTGAGTGGTGGGATTGCATCGTTATGCAGGTGTGGGATGACAAGCAGTGGCTGCAGAACTTTCGAAGCGCAAAGCCACCTTCATGGAACTCTGTGTGGAGCTCATCCCCGTCCTGCAGCACAAGGACAGCAGAATGAGAGTGTGGAAGCTGGCAATTCCAGACTGCTACTGGTTTATTGCTAATCAGTTTGGAGTCGGGAAGTCCACCGTGGGCGCTGTGTTATTGCAAGTGTGCAGGGCCATTCTGCTATGAAGGACTGTGAGTTTTGGAACTGTTTGTGAAATAGTGAATGGCTTGCAGCGATGGGATTCCCTAGCTGTGGTGGGGCAATAGATGGCACGTATATCCCAATTTTGGCCCCAGGGATATGTGACAGAGTACATCAATAAAAAGGGGTACTGCAGGTGTTTGTGGATCACTGTGGGCATTTCACTGACTACAATGTGGGTTGGTTAGGGAAGGTGCATGATGCACGCATCTTCAGGAACTGTACAGAAGGCTCCAAGCAGGGACTTTTTTTTCCAGACCAAACAATTCCAGTGGGGGAAGTTGAAATGCCCATTGTGATCCTGGGAGACCCAGCCTACCCTTACTGCCATGGCTCATGGCCTTATACTGGCAACGTGGTAGCAGCAAGGAGCACTTCAATAACAGGTTGAGCATGTGCTGAATGATTGTTGAATGTGCGTTTGGGAGATTAAAAGCTCGCTGGTGATGACTTTATGGCAGGTTAGACGTAAATGAAGAAAATATTCCCATGGTTATAGCCACCTGCTGTGTGCTTCATAATATTTGTGAAGCTCAGGGTGAAAAGTTTCCCCTGGGGTGGAGTGAAGAGATGAATCGCCTTGCAACTGACTATGAACAACCGGATGTCAGGGCTATTCAAGGGGCACAACAGGGGGCCATTTGAATCAGAGAGGCCTTGAGGAGTCATTTTGACAATGAGCAACAATAAGGTTTCTGTGTAAACAGTACTGTGCCATGCTATGACTGCTGTCCAGCTTGCACTGTTTATCAATATGAGCTGCAACCACCGTGTGCCAGAGACAAAGATTGCTTATTCTTCACAGAGAATGTCTTTATTAAATAACAGTTATTCACAACACACACAAAAAGGTGGGCTGGAGGGGAGAAAGCGTTGAGGGGCAGTATGAGCTATGGCAGTTAGGTGTAAGTCCAGCTATTGTTCTGGAATCTGAAGGGGTTGGGTGACAGGGTACCAAGATTGGCTGGGAGTTTAGTAGGAATGTGTGACTGGAGTTTGAGGAGGGCATGGAAAGCAGATCTGTATTGACTGCTGGGGGTGCGAGCACACGTGAATTCTGTCTGCAACATTATTAGTGACTTTAGAAGTTCTAATTGCTCCTCCATGGCTTTTATCACGCACTTGTGACCTACTATCACTCGCTCATGGCTTTCCCTCCTCTCCTGCCTATCAATTTTTTGATTTTCAGACACTGTGTGTCTCCATGCCCTTTTTTTCTTTTTTTTTCCTCCTCAGAGGTCTGGAAGAGTTCTTGGAACATCTTCTCTTTGCTTCTCCTTGGTCATTTTCTTATCAGCTGCAGGTGCTTGGCAGATGTGTAAGGGTTTCCCCTCAAGGGCACACCTGTAGAAGCACAATAAGCAATGAACAGAAGCATGACTGTGAGTGCAATAACAGCATTGAGTCATTACTATAAAATACGCCTCTTTCTCACTGTCCTCTGTCAAGTCCGTAGCCTGATGATCAAGCTGGGCATGATGAGTTGTGCCCTGGGGCAAGAGGCACTGGGGAAAAGGTTCTGGGTTATTGTTTGCTGTGTTGATTCATGTACATAGGGACAAAATTTCAAATTGTGCCACCATTTTCCATAGCGGGGGGGATAGAAGCCGATATCTCACTCCTGAGAGTAAGCAGGGATGCCAGGGTGTATCTCCTCCATGTGAACAGCTTCAAACCGGGTCCCTATGCTGCTCACCTGTGTGCCCCTTTGGTCCTTGCACAAGTGATTGCCGATTAGCAGAGGAAAATTTCCTACAAGGGGGAAGAAACGAAGCAGTTGTGCTGAGGAATCTCTGGCAGAGGATTGGTGAGTACCTCCAGGACAGTGTCCAGAGATCTCTCTGGAGGATTCCTGTGAAATCTTGGTATACCTCGTCACACTTTTCTGCCACACTGCCTAGCTGAACAGGGAATGGGAAGCATATGCAAACACAGCTACTGTTGTGCATTTCTATCCCTTCAACCAACTGTATAATGCAACAAAACAAAGGACAGCTGTACCTCATGTAACTGAGCAGTATCAGCTCAAACAAATCCCCTGAGATCACTTCTCCTGCATGTCAGAGCTGGAGGGCAGGTACTGGCTCAAACCTTCCAGGGTCAAGAAGAGGTCTTGGCTCCCTCTGTCACCAAATGACCCTGACCCCTGTTCCATGTTGTCCTCCAAATCAACATCTTTGTCCATGATTTCTTCGTTGTGATTGAGTCTGGCGTCCGTGGGCCTGAAGACAGCGGAGGTATCCATGGGTCTTTTCACAGTGGAAGTGGGGTCACTGCTGAGGATGGCTTCTAGCTCCTTATGGAAGCAGCAGGTCTTTGGCTGTGCACCTGAATGTGGGTTTGACTCCTTAGCCTTTTGGTACCCCCTGTCTCAGCTCCTAGATTTTTTACACAGCACTGGAGCATGTCCTGTTCATAGCTCTTCTCTGCCGTTAAATGAGAAATTTGACTGTATGTATTGAAGTTCCTTCAGCTGAAGCGGAGCTGCGACTACGTAGCCGCCTCTTCCCAAATGCTGACAAGATCCAGAAGCTCTGGTGTGCTCCAAGTGGGAGAGTGTTTGGTGCCTGGAGCCACTGTGGTCTGCTGGGAAGAGGAGATGTGAGCTCTTCAGACAGACCAAGCAGGAGGTGGAATTTAAAATATTCCCAGGTCTTTAAAGGAGGAGGGACAGATGACTGGAGGGCAGCGAAGTTCAAACTGATGGCCAGAGCTGTCGGTGGTCATTGTGGGACACTTTCTGGAGGCCATTTATTGCGACATAACCAGGCCTGAGGTCTGCAGTGATGCTCTTTTGCTAAAAGTTTGATGCAAAAAGCCCTGCACCTCTTGTTGTCGTGGTTTTATTTTGTCCCAAAATCAGGAACGTTGGATTGGCAGGGGAAGAGAGGGATTGCAGGTGTACACCACCACTATTTTGGCACAAAAAGCTGACTTTGGTCCACAAAAGTCTGTAGTGTAGACCAGGCCTAAGTGTAAAATTCTCAGAGCTACAGCTTCCAGGCAGATCAGAGTATGACCTCTTAGCCTCTGCCTGTCTTCCAGGAGTTTATACCTTTGAGGATTTATTATTCACTGTATGATAGAATGTAGTCCTTTAGAAATGTGTGTAGCTTTTATAAAAGACATTTATGGGTGGGTTATTTCACCCATTTCAGGGGGAAAAGGACTACATTTGAGCTGCATTAATAGGATACATTTATAGGTTGACTGTGAAATTTCATGTATATGTGCTTATTACACAGGTTTTGCGTTTCAATAATAATAGTAATGATTGTAATAATACCTCTCCTTTATATAGAACCTTTCATCCCAAAGGGAACTATACTGATTCCCTGGCAGTAATAAAAGACCTGTAACACCCCCTGAGAAAGTACCCATTTTTATAACTTGCTGTGTAGGTTGTAGTATATTTCACACTATTCAGGCAATTTTGGGAAGTACCATATTATTATTACTGTGCAATCCAAGCCCTGTTCAAACACCTCTGTTTCCTTTTGTTACACTATCACATTTGTGATACTGCAGTTTAGAGTGAGGGAGTTGCTATTTACCATGCATAAGCCTCTGCAATAGGATCAGTCGGTCACCTCCTGAGCACCCCCCTGGTGACCTACGGTCACTCTGTTTTCCTTTCTTCAGGGCCATTTTAGAGCTGCACAGAGTCCACAGTATTTGAACCATTCCCTTTCTGGGGTTCAATTTATTCATTCCTCAGCTGCCCAGGCCCCAACTCCCATTCAATTTCTCTCTCCCCTTCAGTAGAAAGTCCCTATCCCTCCTTCCTAAAGCTGGGTTCTAATTCAACAGTTGCTCCCTGGCTCTGACTTCTCATATTCCCTGCAAAAACCTTACCTCACTCTCTACCACAGCTTGCTGCTGTCCCTTATAGGGGAGTCAGCTGTCCTCCATCAGGTCCCACAGTACAGGTGAGCTGGAGCAGTTCCTTCAGTAGGCAGAGTTGGCTAGCCCCAGGCATCCAGTCCTTAAGGGCCAAGCCCACTATTGCACTCTCCTTTTGAGTGATTTTTATAATGTTATGTATAGAAATTTTCACCCCATGTGATGTTTGTTTTCCTTTTATTTAAAAAAATTAATTTTAAACCAGTTCAGTCATTTCTTGTTTAGTTGAGGGGAGATATTTGGGTGTGGAGCATGTTTGATTTCCAAATGCTTTCCCCCTCATACTGTAGGGAACATGAAGTAAATAGGGCTAATTTTCCTCTGCCTTATACCTTGTGTTGCCATTTAAACTTTTGGAAGGTCAGTGTAAAATGCTCACCATGCAAACCATTTTGATTCAATAACCTTTTCCACCCCCTCCACATAAGGGTTAAATGACTACCCAAGGTGCAAGGTCCGTTGAATGTAAAACATCTCTGATAGTGCCTTACACTGCATGGATGCCACTACAGATGGAAACAGAACTAAGTGGATGATCCCATGGTTTTAGCATTTCCCTTTGCCTCCTTCTCTGTTGCAGGCAAGCTCTGACTTCTGTCAGTAACACTTGAAGTCAACATGCTTGCATGCAGAAGCCTCTAACAGTGTTTTCTCAGTAGGTTGAGTGTTGTGTGGTTTTTTTGTTTGTTCGGTTTTTTTGCCTGTGAAGAACAGTTTTTGTGATTGCCTTCATCAGTAAGGTCCATGTCAATATTTTTCTAAAATCTTAGAGCATCCCTTCACATTCCGATTATCTGTACCAAAAATATCTGTTTTAACATTTTAGTGAGGAAACCTTACTCTGGTTCAGGAATTACTTGCTGTGCCATTGTAGCATTTGGGAGATCTGAAACAAAGTAAAATGTGGTGTTCATTTGAATATCAATACCCAGAATGCACTTCCAGCTCCCAGTCATTTAATAACAGTGCTACATGGCCGTGTTCTGAGCTCTGGAGAACACAAGAAATCTTGCTGTGCTTTTGACTGTAAGGAATTCTTCTTTATGTGCTTTGTAAATGAGAGCTCTGATAGGCTTTACTAGCTTCAGAAAGCTTAGGCTTCATAAGTGTGTATTGTGTTTACATTATATTCAAGCTGGATTTGATCCAGTATCATTTCATTTAAATGTCTTTGTTTCTGTTACAAGTTTATATTATTTTGCAAATAGAACAGTCATTTTTTAAATCCCTGAAATGTTTTTCCCCCCTTTTGTTTAAACAGAGATAATTTTGTAATTAACTTTAAGCTGGGAAACTTTCCAACAAAGTGTAATTATTCTTTCCTTTTGTGTGATTTTTTTTGTTAATAGTGCTATGAGGCTGGGCTAATGTCACAATATATAAAATCCTGGAATGAAGGAGATACAGTCTTTTGGCGAGGGCCATTTGGAGGCTTCCCATATAGACCTAACCAGGTTAGTTATATATAAATACGGAAACATTCAGCACATTGCAGCTCTCTTTGTGTAATGTACCAAAGGGAGATTGTCAATTAGATTACTATTTTGATTATTTTAGGGATTTACACATTTACTGTACAGTGCTTCAGCATTTGCAGTCGATTGGAGTAAATGGATCTTGTTCGAATGCAAAATATGTAAGGAGGGAGAGGAAACAGAGGAGTGGGGGAGATTATAAAACACTAGGAAGGGTTGCTGAGCATCCATTTCATTAGTGTTGAAACTAAGAAAACTGGTCCGAATCAGCACCAAAAATTAGTGCAATTTCGTTTTGCATCACTTTGAACTATATTGATACTTCAAGACCAAGTGTGACCACAGCAGATGTGTCAAACTCCTGGCCACAGGACCAGATCTCACCCATTTTATGTTTGTATGTGGCCCACCAGGTATTATCAGATTATGCAGACTCTAGTGAAGTGTACAGTCTTACATCCAGGTCACCTGGTTGTGCTGCAAATATTGATCCTATGCACGGGTATAAAGCTCATTGCAAAAATGACCATATCAAATTTAGGAGAGATTTCCCATAAGCACGGGGATTGTTACTTAAACCTCCGCCTTTTGGATGAGATGTAGAATTAAGGCTTTGGTTGTTAGAGATCCCATTGCAAACTAGAAGAGTGTGATCCCCAGGGACCTGTCCAAATTCCAGGTAGAGCAGTTGCGTTCTGCCTACTGAAATCCCCCCTGCTGTTTCAATTGGAAAAATTATTCTTCACTTCCCCTTCTTCAGAACTTGTGGATCAAGTTTGTGCTGCATTGCCAGAAGTGACTGCATCCCAATAGTTGGTGAATGATCATTGTTAATTCATCTTATAAAGCACATTGGGACCCTGGGGGAAAAGTCACCATAGAAGTGCAAACTATTAATATTTATATTTATTAATAATTATAATAGATGGAAGGTATTTTATGAGTTCTGCTAACACCTGAAAATAAAATTCCCTTTTATTTTTGCATTCAGAGTCATTTGTTTCCAAAATACATCAAAACTGATCTTATTTTAAAAGGAGATATAGCTCAACAATTTAAATGGGTCATTCACAATAAACTGGACAATCAAAATATATGAAGAAATAGTCCCAGAATACAATCCCTGCACCCTGCTTCAAGCCTGCTCAGTTAATTTACTAATGAATACATTAGAATAGATTTTGCAAACTATACCACAGAGACCCAGTGAGACAGGTGGTCTAGGCACATGTAGGGCCTGAATCTGTGGCCTGGTACAGCTGCCAGTGGTTGACAGGAGATACGCAAGCTACATTAAGTAGCTTGCGTATCTTCTGCCGACTTACTTACGTTACCATACCATGGCATCTTCACTGCACTGTGTCAACGAGAGTCACCCTCCGGTCGACACAGCCTTACTCCTTTCTGGGAGGTAGTTTAATCACATCAACCAGAGAGCACTGCTGGGATCGAGCAAGTGAGTCTCCACGACCCGCTCAGTCGATCCCACTGCATTGATCCCCAAGTTGCCAGTAGTGTAGACATACCCTGAAAGGTGCTGAGTATCCCTGGCTCCCACTGATGCCAATCTCAAACCGGTGGTGTGTATAAAAGAAAGCTGAAAGTTTCATAGCACTTAGGATGGATTTGTTCATAAAAGATCTGATCCAACTTCCACTGAAGTCAGTAGGAGTTGGATTGGACCTTTTATTTAGCAAATCCATTCTCTGTCTAATGAAGCTTTGGGCTTTGATTTCCATAGGCCACTAACTTTGCTGTTGGGATACAGCTCAGATGTCCTCAATCTAGCTCTGAATGAGAGTGATTCATTTGGCTCTGAGCACTTCATCTCATTTTCTATGTATCCCCAGGATATGCTATACCGGAGCTGACCTGGTGGTTCATATAGTCCAATATCCAGTCCCTAGCCATAGCTAGAGGCGGCAGGTGGTCCAGTGGGTAGGGCACCTGCCTGGGAATCAGGAGACCAGGGTTCCCTGACATGCTGTGGGACCTTCAGCAAGTTGCTGAGGTCCCTCAGCTCTTCTGAAAATCAAGCCCTATCTGTGCCTGAAGTTCCCAATCTATAAAATGGGGATTATGTCAGTAAAAAGCATCAAGTATTACTATTTATTTGTAATGTCCACAGCCCCTGAGGAAGGTAAAGAACTTCCATAATGCATCTGTGCAGTTGCACAGAGATGGAAACAGTTCCTTCCCGCAGGTGTCCAACTTACACCCTATAGCAGGGGTAGTCAATTAGTTTTTGTAAAGAAACCAATTTTTGGTCAAGGTGAAGTCTTCAGAGAAACATTTTTCATATCGCATGTGCCCCTGTTCAGCAAACACATGCAGAGCTGGTGCTCGGAGCTGACAGGTAACTCAGTGTGGCAGGTGCCCCCCATCTCCCTAAATGGAGCCCCACCCCTACAGGGCTGACAGTGGGAGCCCTAGAAGCCGCCTGGGGTTGACTCATAATCTAAAGGGAGCCCTGCCACGCATGCCATGGTGTGACCAGCACAGTTGGCAGGGGCTGAAGCCTTGAGCCCCAGCATGTGTCCCAGTGGGACTGAAGGCCCGAGCCCGTGTGCTTCCTATGGGGCTGAAGCCCCAAGTCCCAGCAGGGCTCATGCCCCAAGTCCCAAAACACCCCACAGTCAAGTGAAAAGCCTCTGGCAGTCCAGATTTGAACCCCAGGCCACCTTTTGACTACTTCTGCTCCACAGCATGAGATTTGAGTGCTTTTATCTTTATCTCAGGGCTTGTCTACATTGGAAATATAATGCACTGCTGACAAGAGGTGTTAGCAGTGGGTGCAGCTGAACTGAGGGTCTACATGGGTTAGCTGAAATCAAGGTTCAAACTCAGGGAGATGTTTATATCCAAAAAAAATGGTTTTCATTTTGGTTTTTTTAAATCATGAAAACATTTCTGTTGAAGTTAGGTGTTGTAAAATCTTGCTTTTGAAAAAACTAAATGTTGTGTGTAAATGTGCCTGATACAGTCCCCCATTAAAGAATATATCAGATATTATAGGGACACTCACACTCTTTCAAAGGAATGGAGTAATCTAATGGGTTTTTCTATTTTCAGTTATTATAATCCAGGGGTTGCCAAATTTACTGACCCCCAAGATCTTCCTCTCCACTGGGCAAAATCCTCTAGTCCCATCACCCTGTCACAGGGCAGAGGCTCTGAGCGTCCCACCCCAGTCTGGTAGGTGGAGAATGGGCAGGCATAGGGGGCTCTGCGAGCTGCACTTTAACTGTAAAAGCCACACGCAGCTCATGAGCTGCAGTTTGGCCACCACTGATATAATCCATTCAAAATCCTCTACTTAATTTCTAGTATGGTGAACTTCTTATGCTTGCCTCTGGTACTGGCATAGCACCAATGCTCCCCATCCTCCAGTACATAACAGAAAATGAAGATGATGAAACCTTTATAACCCTGGTTGGTTGCTTCAGGACTTTTGAAAATATTTACTTGAAACCTCTTCTCCAAGATCAATCTCGATACTGGAACGTCAGAACGTGTTACGTTCTTAGCCAGGTAAAGTTATGATATAAACACACTCATCTCTGGGTTCCCTTAACGAACAACTCTCTGCCTTCTCTTCCTTTGCAGAAGTGGTATCTAAATTGATTTCTTACCAGTGGACAAGGCCATTTGTTGATCCAGTAGCATCTATCTGATAACATGTTCCTAAATCCTGTTCATGCTAACTAGGAGACTTTTAGCTGTATCACTCACTAGTTGACTTGCCTTGGTAGAGGTTCTTTTGGGAAGGTCCCATTGACCAGTGTCTGCCATGGATGATTTCCTCTCTCCAAACTGATCATTGCTGCATCTGAAAAATTACATTTATAAAACTCTCAGCTCTCTGTGAGGTTCACAGTAAACAAACTCTGCACCCGGAGGGTCTTCCTTTTTACCCTTGCATTGGTTTGTTAGCTCCTTTCATTTGCTGCTCATGTTCACTAGCTACTTCCTATCATCACAAATGTTCACTGCTAGTTTAGTATCTCACATTGAAGCATGTATCCACTGGCTTTTCATCAGCTCGTCTCACCCTGGAGTCCTCTGATGAAGCCATTGTCACACCTATGTGTAACAACGATAATGAGAGAAGAGAAGAGAAAAATGTATAGGCTGCCATGTACTGACTAGCATCAAACAGGCACCACTGCCCTGTACTGGATGGAATTTCAGAACCTTCACAAGTGTTTGTGATCATCTTGTTCTTTGGTGGCTGTCCTGCAAAAAGAATTTTAGGAGCAGAAGGTCATGAGTTGGGGCAACATATCTGAAGTTGCTAACCATGCCGAATACATGGACAGGGGCCTATCTCTGAAATAGCCTTCATTTTGCGTGCTGTTGCTCATTTAGTCCCAAATTCACCTAGGTTCCACAAAATCTGGTGTTCCCTCGCTTTTATTGTTGAAAATCATTTACATCAGAAATAAAGATTCATTGCCCTGAGATTATAGAAAGTTGCTTATGCTAACAAAATGAATCACACAGTATTTTAATTTTCCTGCATGAGTTGTTTTTTGTCTCTCTCATTGTGGAACTTTGAGTCACACACCATGTCCCACTTTTGGTCAGTATCGGCCGTGGGTAATAGAACTCATGACCACCTACTCCTAAAAACCTTTTTGCAGGACAGCTACCAGAAAACAAGATGATCAAAAGCACTTGAGGAGATCTTGAAATTCCATCCACTACAGGGCAGTGATGCCTGTTTGACCCTAGTGGATATGTGGTAGCCCATACATTTTTCTCTTATCTTCTCTCATTGTCATTTCTGCTCATAAAAGGTTTGTTTTAATCTAACACCAAGTTGGGCAGATTTCTTTTTATAATTCTGTGTATCTATTTATCAATCAGTTTTATGCTGCTGCCCAGCACTGTAGCATGTGAGCCCTTTCCACATAAAAATCAATAACAATAGCAAAATCCCTAGTGGACTTCATGGAGTGTCTGGCATTTCTTCCTTTTTGGGGTCAAACCTCTGCTTGGGGTAGGGTTTTATGTTGTAGGGGGAGGTTGTTAGGGGTTTGGGAGTAGAGAGAGGTCTTCATATTGTGAGCGTCACCTCTGCTGGGAAGGCTGTCTCAAAGAGGAATGTTTTGCAACATTTCCTAAAAATGATCAGATTCTGGATTTGCCCAATTTCCTCTGGAAGATTGTTCCATAGTCAGATTCCCTTGACAGAGAATGCTTTGTCCCCAGCTCTCACCTGCTTCATCCTGAGCTTTTTGAGTTGCATTGTGTCCCAGAAAAGCACAGTTGTCGCAGTGGTTCATTTACATCAATTATTGACCAGAAGGGTGGACTTTCAGATGAAACACTATCAAGAGAGGTCAGTTGTTTTGGTCCAAATAACTTGATACAATGTAAATCTTTTGCTTTTTCAGGAATCTTCCTTAGAGAAACTTCCTTGGAGCTATCAGGAAAACACACACACTGGCCATATAACTGAGAACTTGATTAAGAAAATAATAAATTCCTGCAGAAGACAGCCATTTGTGCTGGTATGTGGCTCAGTAGCATTTAATGAAGATATGACTAGATGTTTGAAAGCTATAGGACTCAAAGAGGATTCCTATTTTGTATTTTAGCAGTGTGCTCCAGACCGGCATACACTGTTTTGCAGTTTCCCGTGCACACATCAATCTAAACTTGCCTTTTGAGTAGTTTGAGTTTCTTATGCATATATTTTCATATGCGTTTTTATAAAATACTTTATACAAGTATCTTTAGGATAATTCTTAATATTATTTTTAAAATCCCTGTAGACTAGCTGACAACAAAACATACCTGCTACAATAACTTGGCACAGCAGGGAAAGAGAGGGATGCTAGTGAAAGCAGTAACTCAGAATTTCATGAAAGAGACATGTAACGTTACTTTTACCTCATTTTCGTGTCATCACTTTCATTTGGTAATAAGAAGTAGAGGGTAAGCAACTCTGCTCTGATCTGTGTGCCATTGATATGGTACTAATACCCTGAATGCCATTTGTATCTATCATGTCACTGTGCACTATTGGGAACTCTTAATCCAGAGGCTATTGCCATAAGGGACTCTAAGGGTATGTCTACACTGCACGAAAGACCAAGCTCTGATTCAGGTTTGTACCCGATTCTCCATTCTAAATCAGTCTGTCTCAGGTCAGCAAGCCCTGAGGGCACAAGTCCTAGGACTGTTGGGTCAGAGCCCAAATCCTGTTATGACTCAAGTCCAAGCCCTGTCATTTTGCAATGTGGATGCAGGTCAAGCCACAGACCAAAGACAGAAGGTCTGTGTAGTGCAATAGTAGAGATGTGTTAACATGGCTCTGAGGCCTGGATCCAGCAATTTTAAGTCCAGGTTTACAAAACTGTGTGGATGCTTAAAGCACAGGCTTGGAAACACCAAGTCCACAGCTCATGTCCCACAGCTTGGGGTTACAATGCACTTAGACATACCCTAATGCTTCCAGTCACTGTGTGTTCATGGAGCCTTGGCCTAGGGC
The DNA here is from genome assembly GCA_007922155.1 of Mesoclemmys tuberculata. Classification (NCBI taxonomy): domain Eukaryota; kingdom Metazoa; phylum Chordata; order Testudines; family Chelidae; genus Mesoclemmys; species Mesoclemmys tuberculata. Next base: position 2,757,425 of record ML675643.1, read on the forward strand.
ATATGGATGTAATAGGTTGCATTGGTATGGGTTTGCACTGGATACCCAAAAATGTAAAATCCTTCATCATCTGCATACAACACTGCACATGGAGAATAAAAATGTATCCTAAAAATCTATTTAAGAAAGTGTGTGCATAATGTTCTAGCTGCTTTTAAAGCTCAATTTCTCAGGGACGATGGTTATTTGCTTTACCTGCTCCTAAAGCATTTTATAATCTCTCTTATTTATTAAACTGAAGCTATTTTCAAGTTAAAAAGCAATTTCATGGTGACTTCCTGACTTTTCTATAGGCAGAGGGCTGCCAGAATTGACTTTCTGATCTTCCTGAATGCTGCCTCATATCTGGGGTAATGGTCAGATTTTCCATGGGACTGTTCTGGAATGCTCCAGCATGGGGATGGGAGAGGAGCAGTGCACAGAGGCCTGCTAGGGTGGTACCATACCAGTTGTTCCAGAGGTTACAAAGCCCCAAAGCAGTGATGTTACCCCCAAAGAGGAGAGGAGGGAGTGAAGAAACCACAATCTAGTTAGTAAAATTCCTCACTACCACCCTTCCCCTCCACCACTAAAACAGATACAAAATAAAGTAGAAAACAACAACTTCCCCAATTCAATTAAGGTACTTAAGCACTTGTTGACTGTTAAGTACACAAAATCAATAGGATTACTCACATACTGAAAGTTAGGCACAGGCTTATGTGCCTTGCTGGATCAAGGGGAGGAAAGAGTGGAGCTGCTGAATTTGTTCTGCTGTCAGATGCAGAACTTCTGGCAGGTGCAGGCTAGGAATGGTCCCTTAGCTTCTTTAGCAACAAATCCAACCTGCCTCTGAATTCCACACAGACCCGTGCTCAGCCCAGCCATGACAGAAGGGGAGAGGTTGATCTCAGAAATAAAAGTATTGGGTATTATATTTTCCATTTTAAAACATCACAATATTAATGAAAAACAATAGTTGTTCGTAAAAGTACATTCAGCGATATAATGATACTTACCTTGCTTTGTAAAGCACGTTGAGACAGACAGGTGAAAAGCACTATGTAAGAGCCAGGTATTGTTTTATTAGTCTAGGATATAACAAGGCATCATGCACACACAAGTGTACACATGATGCATAGAATACACAGTCGTCCTCCCCATCTTTCAGTTCATCTGTTAATTAGCACTTTTAGTCTATTTTAGGGTTTCTGCATATGATATATGATGTCGTTATGGCACAGTTCCAGGTTTGCCATCAAACACGAGTGTCTGAGTATCTTACTTTACTTGTATCTAGTAACATACCTAAGATCTTCATAGGCCAAGGAGACGTATTTGGATGGTTACTCGAAATAGACTGCATGTACCAAAACAACACAAAAAAGTGTCTCATTCACATACTGGGAGGACATGAAATTGTCTGAATGAGGATCCCACAGACACTGGCTAGTCAGCACTATATCCACATTCTCATCTTTGCCTTTGTTCCCAATGGTGACATTGACAACTAACTTATACCGAGGAGGAGTGACTTGCTTGATCAAGTGTTTTATTTCGTCACTTAATGCAGTAGTGAGGTTGGCACATTTTGTAGGCTCATAAGTAACGTGCGAGAGTTTGGTTGGTAAATATTCCCTTAGCAGTTCTTCTGTTCTAGCACAAGAAAATTTCTCTTTCGGTTTTGCAGATGAGACTGGAATCTGTAACAAAGCGCCAATGCTATAACATAATGTAATGCATATATTTGTATTATAGTCACACAGATAACTTAGTCAGGATGGGGGCCCTGTTGTATTGAGGCTCTATTGTGTGTATATTACAATTAAACCACAACAAATTCTGTTCCATCACTATGAACCTCTACATTTTCAAAGTGCTACATGGGCTTTAGCCAAACACCTTCCATTCAAGTCAATGAGTGTTGTCTCCAATTACAGGGCACCTAGAATTAACCCCCAATGGACTTACCATCCCAATGCATATATATATATATATATATATATATAGTATATAGTGTGTGTATGTGTGTATATATATATATATAGTATATAGTGTGTGTATGTGTGTATATATATATATATATATATATATATATATATATG
>ML675643.1:2759608-2796152 GCA_007922155.1 Mesoclemmys tuberculata
TATATATATATATATATATATATATATATATATATATGCATTAGTATGGTGAATCAATAGGGGGTTAATTCTAGGCTCCCTGTAATTGGAGACAATGTGCACTAATGCAACTGGGTCAGTGTGCTTGTTCACAGCACAGTCATCCACACAACACAAAATTGTGGTTCTGGTACCCCAGCATAGATAAAATGCTAAGTTATATCCAGGGCTTTTGCCCAATTCAGATGCATCATTAAAACCTAGTTAGCTCTGCACTGTAATATCAAACCACGTTTTAACCATCTTGGGGGGGCAGCCACTATACTGTTATGGTAGATGGGGCAGCTCTATGAACATGTCCTAGCTAGTAGGCCATCTGCCCAATGCTGACAGCCCAAGTCCTGTCCCAACATGCATTGGGTCTCATAAAACCTGAGATGGACTGAGTAGCTATTTGTACTTGGCCCTGGCTAGGAACACAGGGGAGGGTATTGTCTCAAGACATTATGTGCCAAATTTTCAAAGACTTGTTCACATTCATTTAGCTTTGAAAATCTAGAGGTTTTGCTAAACGCCCATGGATATGTCTACACTGCACCTAGGAGCGTGCTTCCCTGCTTGGGTAGGCAGACGCGCCAGCTCTGCGCCAGCTATTACGTTTAAAAATAGCAGTGTAGCTGGGATAGCACCCAAGTACAAAGCCACATGGAATCCCTGGATATGTATTGAGGCAGCTACCCCGAGCCACAGCCTGTGGTACCCCCAAGTACATTTAGTACTCCAGCTTGAGCAAAGCTAGTGTGTGTGTATCTAGCCAAGCAGGGAAGCACACGCCGAGTTGCAGTATAGATGTCCCCAGTGCAACTCTTTGAAAATGTAGGGGTGTAATTTCAAGTTAGCAAAGAACGTGAGAGTTAAAGATGGAACTGTTCCTTTAAATCCAATCCCAATATGTCTAGGTATTTCAGCACATATGGAACAAGATGGGGCAGAGCCCTGCCCAGCTGGTCTGGCCCTTCTGCTGCTAAGCCCTCTCTCTTTGTTCCTGGCTAGAAGAGAGGGGAGTGAGAGACACACAAACCAGGCTGTGAGTACTATGGATTGCAAGCCTGCAAAGGCAGACGGCACTTAGAGAGGGTGGCATATATGTGTGTGGCTCCACCAGCCCATCCTTCTGCATTGTCTAGAGGAGGGAAATTCTTCAGGGGAATTTCCACTTAAGCGTGGGTGGTGACCCTGGAAATGTGAAGCACTTTAAGCAGCCGCTCTGGGAACAGTAATCTCTAAAGGGAGGCCACCTGTGACCAAGCCCTTATGATCCTTATTCTCCAGTCTCCACAGACACGCTCCCCCCCACTCCACTTACTGTTTTGTCTTTGCAGGTTTGGATCTCACAAGCTTAAGACTCCCTCTGCCCCACGCTTTCCCTGATCAGGCAGCCCCATTTGGAGGAGGTGGGGGCTCTTGATAAGTGTTCTGATCTTGAAAGCCATGCTGCAAAGAAATAGGCTATTCTCCTCCTCCTACTCCAGCCCCAGCTTGTGTGTGACACTAATGCTCAGGAGGCAGATGCTGCCTGTGCTGTTTACTTACTAAAGGAAGATGGGTTCCCCCCCACTTTTCAACAGACTCTGGGAGCAGATTGGAGAAATATCCCACAGGAAGAGTTTCATTGAAAAAATGGTTAGGTATTGATTGTTGCATCAATTATTAAATGGATTCTTAGTGCTGTGTGTACAGTCATCTTTGGAGATGCAGATGGCTCGTTTTGTGTCAGCATGCTGGGATCAGAGAGAGCAGCTCATCTCCCTGCCAGTCCAGGATTGTTCCCTCTACAGGACATTTCCAGTGCTTTCCCTGCTCCCTAGAAATGAGGCTTTCAGTACTTCCCCAAGGAGACAATTCTGCAGCCTAACGCATCTCAATTCAGCCTAGATATTTTCTTTCTTAATTTCACCTCCTTACTTCATGTTCCAGCCTAAGTAATTCCTCTCCCTACTTGGTACTGTATTTAAACCCTTGATCATCTCTGAAGTCCCACTGTTTGATCACATCCCCTCCATTTAAATTAATCCAAGTCTTTTTCTACTTGTGATTTACAGATTCTTACAGGGTAGAAACTGTGTGAAATCCCGGTATGGCATAACTGTTTCTAGTGAAGCAAAATGATTTCAGCACAAACTAACCCACCGTGGGCCTGATGCAGAGGCCCTTGCTGTTAATGGAAAGACTCCCATTTGACAGGACTGACCTGGCTGTTTACCATTGTTCCTCCTCCGTTCCCCCAAACCCAGCACTGCTTAGCTGACAAATGGCGATTCCTCAGTTCAGGCACAGCAGCTGAATTGCAGGCCCCAGGTCACACGAGGGTGAACGTGTCATGAGGTTGATATATGCTGTCTCCTAGGAGCACCTCACTGCTGGCCTGCCTGTGCAAGCTCTCTACCCCCCTCCCCTGGCTTCTTGAATAATGTATCAAATAGGTATGAAAAATAGCACAAACTGGAGACGTGGCGTGCAGCCAGATGGAACAGGGAAGCTAAACCGCACAAAGTAAGAGCATCCTAGGCATTGCCATCCCAAGTCCGATCAATGACGAGCCATCCAGGCAGGCCTCCTGTTTCTGACAGTGGCCAGTGATGGATGCTTTGGAGGAAAGCGGGGGAAACCCAGAATGCTCTGGCCAGCTGTACAATAATGAAACCCTTGTAATTTGATCCAGGAGCTCTGGAGGCTACTCTGAACAGCAAAGGCCTGCCCCAAAGCACACTGACACCAGCTGGAGTTATGGACACTCAGCACCACTAAAAATCAGATGCTGAGGCCTTGTCTTCACTCAGAAACAAGGTGTGTTCTTAACTCTAGTTAGCCAACACGATAACTAACGAAGTAAAATCCTAGTACAAGAGTCTACGCTCCTCCATAGTCTTTAACTCAACCCCCTAATTTGTGGAAACTACAGACGGCCTGGTCCTCATTAGCCTCCTCAAGTTGGGAACACACCTCTTGGCCTAGTAAAGAGCCCCTGCATAGGTTTGATCCAAATCCCATTGACATCAGTGGGGTTTGGATCAGACACAAATTTTCAGATAATCTCAGTTTCCATTTAGGCACCAGAATAAGTGTGCGTTGGGTGCTGAGCTCTTCTGATCTATTTCTCAGATTCATCAAGTGGTACCTGTGGCATGCACATATTCTAGTCCCTGACAGAGACCTGAGTCCAGCCCAGTCCAGATCCTCAAAGCCCTTGGAGCACCTGCAGGTTTTAGACAGGACAATGCCACCGTGGTGCGTCCCACTGTAACTGGCATCGAGTGATCAGTCTTCATTGCTAACTGAGGTCGTGTCCCCATTAGCCTCAGCCATAGGAATGTCCAGGAGAAAACTGGTGAGCATGTCACGTTAGTGACCCTGTGCCAGGCAGACAGAACACATACCTGCTCATTGATGATGGTGATAGACTTGTGATGCGAGATCTGGAGTCTTGCATTGTTTTTCAAAGCGGCTCGGTTCTACAAGTCAAATGTATGCTTTACCAGGTGCTAAGAAACAGGAGCAAGACAATAACACTCGAGCCTGGCCGTCTTTCATACCCACACACTGGTAAGCTCTTCAGGGCAGGCAGTGTCTCTGACTACAGGCGTGTGCACTGGCCAGTACAATGGGGTCTGCGGGCAGTACTGTGGCACTCCACCATTCTTCGGCACCTTTCATCCAAGGATCTCAAAGCACTATAAATGTGAGCTAATTCGGCTTTGCATTGTCTCTGTGAGGCAGGTAAGGCAGATACAGGGGTCACTTCACTTACCACTGCTATACAGCCATCTCGGGGGTTGAAGGCAGCAACACCACACAACATTTTAGGGCAGGAAGTGAAGAACATGACATTCACATGGACATATATACAGCCAGATGCATTCTTACTTTGTTTGCTACGTGGGAATCTCAAAGCACCTTCTGAACATTTCTGAGCTTAGCCTCACTCCATCTCCAGGAGGCAGGGAACCGTATTATCCCTGTTTTACAGCTGAGATGCTTGCCGCAGGTTACACAGGCAGTCAGTGGCTGAGCTGGGAAGAGACCCCAGCTCTCCTTCGCCCTGTGCTAGGGGGATTTAGCTAGAATGTCCTTGCCTGAGTTGGAACTTGTCCCAGATGCTGTGGTTAACATCTCGGTTCCTGCTGAAGCACTTTTCTAAGGGCTCCTTCGGGCTTTGTTTGTTTAACTAAAGGGAGTAGGCAGCCCTTTAATACACGGTGTGGCTGAGATGGGAGCTAGCCAGTATCAGGCTTCATTCGCTGGCATCTCTAGCTATGCTGTAAATCCTGCTACTTGGTTCAGTCTCCAACAGAAAACACCTTAGCCCCAGCATAGGGCACTACACTTTAGCTGAGCACTGAACACCACAAAACAGTGGCTGGTTGTGGACCGAGAGTCAATGCCCAGCCCTCTGCTAGCAGCTGCAACAGCTGCCTTAAACAGGTCAGCTGCATGGGAGGGGCGTTAAACACATCATCATTGATTGCTGCATTGAGTAAAATGGATTTAATCCCACAGCTAATCATGTTAGTGGAGGCTAGTTTCAAAAAGGCAGGTGGGATGATAAAGAGAGTCAGAATGGCTTTCCTGCAGGGATGTGCTCCAGTCACAGCGTGCACTCCCGGAAAGGGGCCAGCCTGACAGTGATGTGGCTGGTCAAAAGCACTGAGCTTTGTCCTTTGGCCCACTGGGGATGATCACCTGCTGGTGCTGGGGAATCAAAGGCTGTGGGACTGCAGAGGAAGCTAGGTTTGGCCAGGGAGTTGTGGCGATTGCACTGGGTAGCAGGGCCCCCAGGCTTCAGTTTACTTTGTTTGTGCCTTTAATAGGACTTGGGTATAAATGCTTTTAGCAGCAACAGCAGCCTCTTTCGCTCCTGTTCTGAAACCTCCTGGGGGTGGGTACTGCCACAGGACACAGCAGAAGTGGGGGTTACTGGCACCTACTGTTAAGTGGATCTTGTCAGGAGCATCTCTACAGCAATAACCACAGTACCTTAAATTCTTTAGTGAGTCTCTGGGCAGCTAGAAGGCCCCTCAGGCTGACAGATGCTAGGGTAGATGTTTTGTCTTCTGAAGCTCTTGTGGTTTCTTTGCCCATCTGAAGCTTTGCAGGTGAGTAACCACCAGCGGCAGCAGCACCGGGGGCCTTAAGGGGAATACACGGACCGAGAAGTGAGTGACTGTGGATGCCTGAGTGGAAAGACAAATGTGTGGAGACAGAGTGGAGAGACAGACCGGCTCCAGGAGCTTCTGTTCTCTGGCCTCAGGCGTGGACTCTTCCCCAGAATGCAATTTTGTGGCCCTTCCTTGAGCAGCTAGAGACCCATCCTGCCCCTGGCAGCTCCAACCCTGAGCTGCCCCCCCCTTAACCAAACTGGTGAACCCCAGCCCAACTCCACACATCCCACTGCACATCCCAGCTACTCACGCCGTGGGGTGCTAGCAGGCGCAGCGAATGCCCTGCATCTCGGAGCGTGGCTCCATATCTATCGATCTAATCTAGGTTCTTCCATGGTCCCAACCCCACAGTAGCTGAGTGTCTTTTCCTCCCATGTGTGACACAGAGCACACACGTTGTGCGGCTGCATTTGAAGAGAGGGCAGTCTTTATTCCTGTGTTTACTATCCTGTATTTGATTTGCTGCTGTTGCATAGCACTACGAGCACTTCAGCTGGGGTGCGGGTCAGGGAAGGCGGCTCTATATGAGTATTATTATTGTTGTTATCACCCATAAAATAAATCCAGATACTTAATGACCTTGGCACAGAGCATTTCCTGGGGATTAGTGATGGATTGGTGCTCATGTCCCTTAGGCTGTCAGCTCCTCCCAGCTGGACATTAATCCACAAGAAATGTCTTGGATATCGATCCCTATTTCTTAATTAATAAATGCAACATGTCTTACTGGCTTAGATTTAGAGGCGGCCCTTTCTTCTCTTCCTGCTGCATTGAAGGTGACTTTTTTGGCACCTGTCTCTCTCTCTTTTGAGGCCTTTGGTTCTTTTTGTGTCCTGGCATTCATCTGAGTGGTGTTGTGTTGCAGCAGCACAGAATTTCACTCTGAGAAGGAGGGGGACAGATGACACGCTGCTGTCTTCTGTGTTACCCTGGCTAATGTGGCATGGCACCAGAAGCAAATCTTTCAGAAGAAACACAAAGTCTTGATTATCCTCAGCTGATTACATCCGCTTTACAAGAGTCTGCACAAAAAGGAGCATGGGCTGTCGAGCAAGAACATTGTAATTCACCAAGGTCTTAATGTTTTCTGTAATAATCAATTTCTTGCCTATGAGTCACCATTCATCTTCAGTACTTCCTTTATTTGGTGGATTTGCTATCTTTAGGTCTAGCCACTGTCTTTGAGAAACAACTACAATAATTAAGAGCGATTACCATCTTATCAAGTTTTACAAGTCAGGTGCACTGTCCCCAACTGACTTAGAGCCCTGTTCTCAAAAGTGAGTAGTGATTTTGGGTTCCCATCCTGAGTCACTAAGAGGGGGCTGGATTTTCAAAAGGCATTGAGGATCCTCCCCTGTAATTGAGGTTGCTTTAAGAGGGGGTAGTCAATTATTTTTTGTCAAAGTCCAACTTTCTTAGTCAAGATATGGTCAAGGTCCAGAGTCCAGAGAAAATAATACAAAAATTAATAATGATAAAAAGATTTTGGGGTCTGTTCAAAAGATCTGGCAGTCTGGATTTGGCCCACAGTCTGCCTATTGACTATTCCTGCTTTCAGGGGTTTCAAATTGAGCACCCAAAAAACTCAATCATTCAAAATAACTAATCCTTAGCTTTGGAAATCTTGGACCCAAGATCTTACACATTTAAAGACTAGCACTGCGCTTTCTCGCCCAATCAGATTTCAAAACAGAGCTTATCTGCGTGGCATAAACATGACTGCTTTCAGGACTGCCTTTGGTAAATAATGTGCTTACTATATTGCATGGGGTTTTTCTAATTTCTTGCCTGTCTTAGAGCTGCTCGCTTGAATTTTCTCATTTTGATAATGCCAGCTAGTCCTGGCCAGGAGAGTCCAGGCCCAATTCTGGGCCCACTTTCAGGACTGTAAATACAGAGCAGCTCCCATCATATCAACAGTGTTACACAGGTGTAAATCTGAGAGCAGAGTTTATCAGTGTATCAAAAGATTTTCCCTTTGCAAAGCTTGAATCCATTTGTATTAAGAAAGGTAAGGTAACAGGCATAAATGTCTAAACTGTAAGTCTATGCTACAGCCACCCCATTGTCTCACACGGATTCCTTACAGTGACACCCTAGTAACTGACAGAGAGGAGGAAGAATTTCTTTGGTCCTACCTTCAGATTGCCTTGGCAGCCTCTGTTCAAGGTGCTTTGCTCTCCTTGTGACAGTCAAGTTAAACACTGACCAGATTAAGAATAAATTAAACGCAGCCCTTTCCACTCCACATGACGCCCTGCTGTGTGTACAAACTGGACGGCTAACGCTCCTCCCAGTAGCTTATTCTGGCTACTCTGTTGACTCTCTCCAGGCCACCCACCCTCCATAAACATTGAGGCAAACGAGGTTTGCATTTCTTTCACTGGAGAGGAGGAGAGTGAGAGGCTTTGATTCAATGGTATTTGCTACAGTGGGAGGGGAGCCAGGCTCCCGGGAGCCAGCATGGGACAGGGGGCGATGGCCAGGCCCTTCATGATGTGCAGGGTGTGGGGGGCACAGGAAGCTCTGAGGGACAGCTGGACGGAGCCATGGGGCAGGCAGAGGGCAGGGAGCTGTGGGTGACCAAGAGGAGGAACTGCCCCCCCCCTTGGCTGGGGGATGAGCCCCTCACCCGGTAGGAAGAGCTGGCGCTAGCTCCGACTGGGCTGCGGGGCTGGAGCGGGAGAGACAGGCGCCACATGGCATGTAAGTGGCGGGCGCGCAGTGGCGGAGCCTGGCCAGAGCCAGGGGAGCCGCCACCATCAGCACCAGAAAGTCCGGGGCAGAGGAGGAGGCAAGCAGCCACACCCCCTCCTCCGGCAGATACAGCATTCCCCTCCCTGGAGCAGCTGAGGGGCAGCGCCCTCTGGTGGGGGCTAGGGACCGCTCCTGTCCTGCCTGGGGGGGCACAAATGCAGGCATTGGCCCCTGGGCGCTGGAGCCCCACGGTACCCACTGCTTTGCTTTGTGTTCCCTAAGTCAGCTGGTGAGACGTTGCTCTGTTAGTCATGAGAAGGCCGGCCCTTTACTGACCGGTTTCGTTGTCCTTTGCCTGGGCTCTCCCTTGGTAAGCAAGGCTCCAGAGAGTGTGGCTGGTGAAATTAACATCCATAGCAATCTGAGGGGCAGCTAGGAAGTAAATCAGTTCAGGGATGCTGCCCAGGGGGGACGGAGAGTGTCGTAAAATAACAACAGGGTAATGTCCCAGGACTAAATTGTCTTCTGTAGGGGTTATTTCCATGAGATATAGCATGGTCAAGCAGAGAAGAAATGAGAGGCACGAGACGTGGTTGCTATTCCCAGGTTTGCCACTGACCTGCTGTTTGACCTTTGGCAAGTCACTTCATCCCTTCGTGCCTCAGTTTCCCATGCAACTCTTTGCCTTGTCTATGGTAAGCTCTTTGGGGCAGGGTCGGTTTCTTGCTATGCGTGTGTACGGCGCCTAGCACAATGATATTTGTTGGCGCCTCTAGGAGCTACTGGCATACTCTGAATTTCCTTTCTCCTGTTATTATTATATTGTACGTCTACACATACAATTGTCATGCATCTGATGAAGTGGGTTGCATCCCACGAAAGCTTATGCCTGCAGAAATTTGTTAGTTTTTTAGGTGCTACAGGACTCTCGTTTCTGTATGTCTACACTGTGATAAAAGACCATGGCTGGCCTGGGTCAGCTAACTCAGGCTTGAAGGGCTTGGACTGCAGGGCTATAAAATTGCAGCGTAGATGTTCAGACTCGGGATGGAACCCAGGATATGAGAGAGACCCTCTCTCCTCCCGGGGTTGCGGAGTGTGGGCTTCAGCCTAAGCCTGAATGTCTACACGACTACTTTATAGCACTGCAAGCCCACGTCAGCTCCGATACTCAGTGCCATAGGCTTTTTACCACAGTGTTGACGTGGGCTTTTGACTAATGTAGTTTTTGAACTATTCTTCCTTGGAAGCAGTGGGTTGCCCCCACCTGCCGGTCAACCAGGAAGGCGGTACAGCCCTGAAAATCCACAGCTCTCCTGCGATTTATGGGAGGCCAGGACCATCTGTGTGGTGTCCCTGTGCTTCCATGGTACCTCCTGATCCCTGGTTCCATAGTGTCTCAGGATACCTTAGGTGGCCTGGGGATGGTAATCCAAGTGCAGGAGGGAAATCAGTGTACGAATGGCAGCAGTGTCAATGCTATTTTACTCTAGAGATTCCCACTGGTGCTGAGTGAGGACGGCAGTGACTGAACGAGCAGAGGCCCAGACAAACTTTGTTCATGTCTGTGAATCTCTGAATGGGAGGTTTTCAGTGCTAGCTGGCTGGCCAGGAGCACACTTTGAGGCTGATATTGGCCAGCACATTTAGACTGTGCCCTCTTGCTCTCTCCCACCTTTGAGACTGGAAAGACCAAATAGAATTCTCCAGCAGCACCTCTAGCCCCACTTCTAGTCTTAATGTCCCAATAGGTTCACACCTCGCTCCCATAGAAGCTGATGCTTTATAAGCAGATTCAATAGGGCAGAATGAGCACATTGACCCTGAGCTTTGCCTGTGTACCCCCACCCAGAAGGGGGGAAACCCAAACCATTTCAAACCTCAGGGCCTATGAGCCCATGTGACCTGGATCTGGCATAAAACATTTATGAACCTCTTTGGACCTGACATTCGAAGGCTTTGCACCAATTGCCAGTGAGCAATACTAGATAGGGGATCTAGTATTTGCCCATCATGATGAATGCAACATGACCAACCCCAGGCTTTCAAAAGTCATGTGTCAGGCCTCAAAAAATCATGCAATTGGCTTTAAAATTGTGAGCTAACAAAAAAAATTATTGTTGGGGGTCTTCTTATTGAGCTCCTGCTGTCTAAAGCTCTAGTTTACACTCAGGTCACATTTTTCAAGCTTTTCTCTGAAGCCATAAAGGCTAGAAACATACTTGTTTTTTTAAATGACAAGCTGAGGTTCTCATGTAAGCATTTTACTCCAGGAGCTGAGGCTTTGAGAAAAGCACCAAATATCATGAGACTAGCAATAAAATCATAAGAGTTGGCAATGCAAATTAACAAAAAACAGGGATGGGTTATGGTCTGAATAAATACATAGGATGCAAGTTGGTGATGGAATACAGAGCCTATAAAGTCTTGGATTGAATTCTCTCCTAGGTTGGTATTATCTTAGAATTGTTTGAATGTCTATGTGAAATGAATTGATGGGTCCCAGTCCTGTTCTTAGGGGATGAGTGACCACATCAGAAAAACCATCGCCATACTTAATGTCTTCCTCTTTATCATTCCAAAGACGGAATGGGCTGGCACTTAATTACCCTCACTCCCCAGAAGAGATCCCTCCCCGTAGGTTTAAAGCATGTTGGCAGACAACATGGAGGAATCTTCACTGCTGCTCATTAGTGAAGAGAGGACTCTGGTTTCCAAGACTGTTAACCCAGCACTTTTCACCAGTGCTGATACATGATAAGGACAGGACACCATCATCTGCAGAGAATGTGGCATTTTCCCTGCACATAGCACCCTGTCGAAGCAATGCTTCATTGTACAACATTTAACAATGGCAGCCTCCCCTGTTTAGGTTGCACAGAGGTAACTTGGGCATCTGTGTGTACCCAACAGAGCACCAAATTAACCCCTGCTTCCTTCAACTGAAATGTAAATGCATTCTTGTAAGTGTAAGGTGTTAAATCGTTCTTGGTGTTTATGGATGTTTGGGCTAGAAAAAAAAAAAACCAACAGAAGAGTTACACCAACAAACCTGGAGTGGTAGCAACCTATTTGTGCACAGTGGGAGATTCAAGTCCAGTGAGACATGCCAGTCAACCAGTCCAGTTCCTCTTACACATAGCTATTTATTGTTTAGACAGCACCACATGAAGAAAAAGAGACACAGAAGATCTGAGTCCAGATCTGCTCTGCTACAGAATTCTTCTGTGACCTCAGGCCAGTTATTTTCTCTCTCCATGCCTCAGTTCTCCATCTGTGACATGCAGATAACACTTCCTTTCTTCCACCCTTTGCCTGTCTTGTCTATTTAGATTGTAAGGTCTCCAGGGGAGGGGCTGTCTCTTTCAATATGTATGTACATTGCCTAGCAAAATGGGGATCTGATCTCAGTTGGGGCCTTTGCATGCTACGTAATACAAATAATTATTAATAATAACCAGAAGTGTACATAGTGCTTTACAGACCATAAACAGGGGCATGTCCCTGCTCCAAGCAGTTTACAATCTAAGAAAGACAAAACACAGCAAGAGATGACCATAAAGAAAGAATAAAACAAAAAGGATAGCCGGGTTGGATCATAGCAGATGCTTTTATTACTCATGCATCCTGTTAATTTTTTTTTAAGCAATATATTAAAATAGGAAGTCAGACTGGGATGCAAGGGGGAGGGAAGTCAATTTAAAGTAATTTTTGTGCAATCTTTTAGAAGTAAATATCTCAGGACATTCTTAGCAAAGCAAACCTGCTTTGTCCTCACTTGAATATACAAAGGTCTCCTCTTTTGCCTTCCAGCTATGTCAAGCCATGTTCACAGGTAGTAGGAAACCAGCAGTAAAGCCAGTCTTAGGTTTTCAGTGCCAAGTTTCAGTGTGCTGCTTTTTGCCACTCAAACCAAAACACAAGATATAGCCTAGCAAATGGGCTGCCATTTCTCATCCACTTTTAACCAGCTACATGCTGGTTAAATATCCTCCCCCTTCCAGCCCCTGCTGTGCAGCACAAATTCCTTCTGTGAAATCCCGTTACTGTTAACTAGCCAGCCCAACCCTTTGGGCAGATAAGTGAGCAAACGCCTTTGGAGCTGAAGATCCCTGGATCTTTGATATGTGCGTTGCATGACATCTCAGGGAGCAGCAGTGCAAAGTGGCTTTGTTTTAAAATATGGACTAAAATATGTTCTCTGTTTTTCTTGCTTTTAGCAACAGTTGGCTTTGTGCAGCGAGTCCCTGTGCCGCAGTATAAATCAAGTTAATTCCTAAGGTACTTTTCTGCGTTAAAGCTGAAATTCTCATTTTGGTTCACTGTCTTGCATTGTGAACTAAATTATTTTCATAGCCCCAGAAGGGCATGTTGTCAGCACAGACTTACTGCAGTTACACACCATAGCCGAAACATTAATATCTCTTCTAAATATAGCATATTGACAAGGTATCTGGTATAGTGTAAATCCTAGGGACATTTGATCCAGATCATTAAAACCAAGTGAAGGAAGCAAGGAATAGATCAGGTTACTAATTCAAACACGCAATGAATTATTCATTCCACTATTCATTCTACCCTACTTCTACTTTTTATTTATTTTTTTTTCCAGCTAGGTGGCTTTGCGCATATCCTTCCTGTTTCATGAGAGTAGATTTGTTTGCCTCGAATCACAGCTGTGTCTAAGGATGTTGTGTATTCCCTTCAGGTGTCTTGTGGCAATAACTTTCCTGTGGGTGGCAAACAGGATGCATGCTCAGAAAGGTAAGACTGTCCTGCTATGCCCCGCACCAGAAGACGGGATGTTAACTTTAAGGAGCTCCTTCAGTTGGCTGTTGATGTCCAGCTGGTGTAGCAATTGCAGGACTCTCGCAGCAGGCATGCACCTCGGTCACTGCAGTGTGTGTGCATGAATCATGCCTGTTTCTGGGGCTTTCTGATATTCTGTCTGTTTATCGGTATTTGATGTTCTTTTAGGCCCTGAGCCTACCCACCCTTATTCACATGAGCCATCCTTACATGTGCACCGTCTCATGGCTGTAATGGAACTAGATTTGTGAGCAAGCAGTTGCTGGTCAAGCCATCACGTATTCTTGTGCATTATTATGACTGTATTTATTCATGTGCGTATCTCCTTTGTTATTTAGATCTGTAATGTATAGACAGTACAGTGTATGCTCATGTGGCTTGGGGCAGGACTGCTCCCCCTATTCCCCAGTGAGCAAGGGGTTAACCTCAGCCCATTTTCTGCCTCTTCTTGCACAGGTGCTCAAGCGATAGGCTATAAACTGACTGCTTGGAAGAAGGGTGGTGAATGGCAGGGCTCCACCCACCCCTCCACTCTCAGGGTCATAGGACTGGCTTTAGTGCCAGGCTGCGGTGGTGTCTGCGGTTGCTGTGCGGTTTTTCGCTTATGTTAACCTGATTAACCCTGTCCTTTGCTGAGGGCACTCCTGCCTCGTTTCTGCTGCATCATCCCAAGGGTTTACACAATAGAGTGTAACAGAGTGTAGTGGCCAATTCCTCAGCTGGTCTTTCCACTGAAGCCCATTTACAGCAACTGCTGACTTGGCTCTAAAGCAACGATAGTTCTGGATTTGCTTTTTAACTCTAGAAATTAAATATTTCAACCCCATCACGGACTCATGGACCTTATTTGTAGCAATGTGTCTGGCCTGGGGGAGGTTCCTTTTTTCTGGACAGTTACTGGGCACAGGATCGAATGATTTGGAAAGCTGCTTTGTTGATTTTGTGTTTCACACTTTTAGGCCCGGTCTACACGTACCTTGGCGATTCGGCGGCAGTCGACAGGAGATACGCAAGTGACGTAAATCTCTTGCGTATCTCCCGTCGACTTTGCAGCGTCTCCTCCGCGCGGCGTCCACACTGCGCTGCGTCGAAGGGAACAGCACTCCCTTTGACGCAGCGCTATGCCACTTACCAAGGTGGTTTTCCTGCATCGCTTCCTGGATCGACTGAGTGCGTCTATACAGACCGCTCAGTCGATCCAGAGCAATCGATGTGACGGCGGCGAATTTGCCACCATCAGTGTAGACCCAGCCTGAGTTTGCTAAAGATTGAGAGTGGCAATGTGGAAATCTCAACATCAGGCTCCAGTCACTTCTCTGAAATATTGGTTTGCGTCTCTACGTTTTTGTTTTTGTTTTTTTTTAAAAAAACCCACCAAAGCAACAAACTACTCTTCTTCTTTTAAACTGGCTCAGGGCTCCTGGTAAGTAGAAGATGTCTAGCAGAGGAAATTCTAGCTAAAAAGAACTGTTGCATTAACGATTTTTCAGAGTCAGACTTTGCCAGCTTGGTTTTGTCACTAAATTAACTAGAGAGACCCACGCTCCCTCCCACAGAAGGGTTCAGATGCTCATTACAAAGACAGAGAGGCAAGAAACACTATTTGCACCGAGATCAGAACTTCAGCAAAGTTAGGAGCTGTTTTGGTCCAGAGTCTTAGCTCTGGCTTGTCTCTAAACTGAAGGCAATTGATCCTGGACTGAGGACGGGCATCTCTCAGGATCAGGCCCTGAAAAGTGTCACGTTTTCACAAATACTCAGTGCTCGCATGTCATCACGGGCTTCCTCAAAAATTGTTTCCTACACAGAGGCCCTTGCTACTGGCAGGGGAGCTTCCGAGTGTTCACGGACTCCGTTTGGCTGGGAGAAGAACCCGCTCGTTTGGCTGCTTGTCCAAACTGCTGGTGTTGAAAGGTCTTGGGCATGAACCTCTCCCAGTGGAACTAGGAAGCCAACGGTGCACAAAAAATGGTCAACCCAACAGGGAAGCTTCCCAAGGTTTGATTTCAGTTCAAAGGATGGGCAAGAGTTTGGATCTGCCCTTGCTGTCCTGGTGTCTGAGTAGTTGGGAAAGATTTGAACTCTGGGAGCCTGTTTCTGCAAGATGCTGATGCCCAGTCCCTTAGAAGCCAGTGAGAGCTGAGGGTGTTCAGTACTTTGAAGGATCTAGCCTCGGGCTGGGGGTGTTTCCTTGTTGTGAGAGAAATGAGTGGACGCAGATTCGGGGATGCTGCATTCCTACTCCAGGCACGCGGCACCCCCACTTACAACGCGCGGGCCGTTTCTGTCAGAGCGTCGGAGCGGGATGGGTCGGAAAGAGCTGACGCAGTACTGCTCACATGGGTACGGCACTGCTGCCAGAACATCTCTCGCCCCAGCTCTGTAGTGAGCTCCCAGGCACGCGGCAACTTCCCCATGTGTTTTGATGCCTCCAGAACGTTTTGTAAGCACGGCTACCTGAGCTGTCAGTCAAAATTACCGTGGCTCCAGCCAGCTCGAATGTGTCATTCAACCTCGCTGGCTCGGAATTGCTAAATCTGGTGGAGCTAGCCAAGCGGATTGTCCCCCTGTGCCCATTTAAGTTTCATATTATATTATTTATTATACCAGCTGAGTTTGGGGCTCTACCGTACTAGGCACGGTATGTACACAGTGTCAGAGTCCCTCCAGAGATCTGACGGTCTAATCAGAGGTGATATCAAGGCACAGAGAGGTGAAACGACTTCTCTAAGGTCACACAGCAGGTCAGTGGAAGGGCCAGGGCTAGACTCAGATCTCCTGACTCCCAGCCCACGAGAGTGCACTGTCATCTAAACTGCAACCCCAAATAAGTGCACTAGAATTCAGTGCACCTCCCTCTTAATCAAAAGGGCTCGCACGGTGCTGGCTGCTCATGAACTTCTGTCACTTACTGCACTCATTTAAGTACCTTGAAGCACTGAGCTGTTAATTCATCAGTAATTGTCTCTGCAGTGACCTTTACCCCCCTGCCGGCTCCCCTCTTAGCTCTTTATTTCAATTTCAATTATTTGTTTGATACCTTCCCCAATTACTGTATCGCCTCGCCCTGGTAATTACCATGTCAATTTGCTGTCTGGCCATCCTGCCCTTGCGCAGGCACCAGCACATGCAAATGCGCATTACCCATTTGTCTTCGGCTGCTCGTAACCAGGCACGTTTCTGCAGGCACCTTGCCTCCTGAGCAGGGCACAGTACTGGAGAGCGGAATGGAAACCAATGTCCAATGGCCAGTTACTGAGTAGCAATAGACTTTGCCAAACCTGACAACACAGGCTTGTTTGGGGATCTACACGCGTCCCTCCAAGGGGACAAAGGGTCTTTCTTTGCTCCCCAATGTGGTGTATGTGCTTAGCACATCTACACATTCGTCCCGTCCCTGATTTCCTTGAGTGGCAAGTGTTTGCCAGCTTCCCTCTGACCACCTTTGTTTCATAGTAACTACTTTGTGGTATAAAGCTTTCATTAGAAAATCAATTGGTGCATGCCTAGCTCATTGGTAAGTAAACCAAGCCCTTCACCCCTCTTTCTCGGAGCTTGGATTCCAAGATACCAGCTTTAAGTATTCCTCCCCCCCTCCCAGCATATCAGCCCTTGAAGGATGAAGATTAAAAGAACATTGACCAGGCGGCAGGCCTGAGTGCGCACCTATTTTGACTGTGGACTTGTTCTAAAGTTCATGTTTTCAGGGTCCGGGTGTTTGTATGCTGTGACATACCCAGGATACAGTCTAGACCAGTGAGCAGCTGTGTCACCCCTGCCTTCTAATCTGGGGAGCCGTTTACACTGCTTTTCTTCTTTTGCCTACACTTTTGTACACTTTTGGACTGCTCACAAACAGCTTCTAGGAAATAAACCACTCCCAGCTACATCTGTGTGCACTTGCAGTTTGGCAGTCACAGCCAGGCTTTTACCAGCCTGAATTATACTGTAGTGTGACCCCAGCACACTCCCACTCCCAGATTTCCCCCGAGAAATGTATGAATTTTACTCCCAGCCTCTCCTGAACCAATACAAGCTCATATGAAGTCTTTCGTTTTATTAACAGAAATGATATGCACAAATAATGTTATCCCAAATGGAATTTCCCAAATGCATCAATTCAAACACACTGGATTAGATGAAACAGTAAAAACAAGTTTATTCAGTACAAAGAGAGAGATTTTAAGTGAATGCAAGTAATGAGACATAAAAGTCAGAAATGGTTACAAGAAACATAAAGATCAAAGGCAACTAATGCCTAGCTCAACAAACTATGTTAAATTCAAAGCAAAGTTTTTCTCACCACATATTCCCGACAATCTTACCGGCCAAACTTAGACTCATAGACTCATAGGTCAGAAGGGACCAATATGATCATCTAGTCTGACCTCCCGCACAAGGCAGGCCACAAAACCCTACCCATACACATTTATAACAACCCCGAACCCATGACCGAGTTGTTGAAATCCTCAAAAATGAGATTTGAAGACCTCAAGCTGCAGGGAATCCACCAGCAAGCGACCCATGCCCCATGCTGCAGAGGAAGGCGAAAAACCTCCGTGGCCCCTGCCAATCCGCCCCGGAGGAAAATTCCTTCCCGACCCCAAATATGGCGATCAGCTAAACCCTGAGCATGTGGGCAAGACTCACCAGCCAGCACCCAAAAAAGATTTCTCTGCAGTAACTCAGTTCCCATCCCATCCAGCATTCCCACAGACCATTGAGCAGACTTATCTGCCGATAATCCAAAATCAATTGCTCAAATTAAACTATCCCATCATAACATCCCCTCCATATACTTATCAAGCTTAGTCTTAAAGCCAGATAAGTCATTTGCCCCCACTACTTCCCTCGGAAGACTATTCCAGAACTTCACTCCCCTAATGGTTAGAAACCTTCGTCTAATTTCTAGTCTAAATTTCCTAATATCCAATTTGTACCCATTCGTCCTCGTGCCTATAATAGTACTAAACTTAAATAATTCCTCTCCCTCCCTAACGTTAATCCCCCTGATATATTTATATAGAGCAAGCATATCCCCCCGGAGCCTTCTTTTGGCCAGGCTAAACAAGCCAAGCTCTTTGAGTCTCCTTTCATAAGGCAGATTTTCCATTCCTCGGATCATCCTAGTAGCCCGTCTCTGAACCTGTTCCAGTTTGAAATGAACTTCTTAGGTCAGGACCCCTTTTTCTGTGTAATGGCTGCTTCCTCTGGTCCTGCTAGTGCAGTGGATCGGTGGATGGAGACAGAGAAGAGGAGGAGATGGGTTCCAGCTCTGATTCAGGGGACAAAATGTCTGTGTGGATGGGAACTCCATGCTGTTTTATTGCTAAAATATAGCTTTTATACCCCCTTTTCTGCCAAAGAATGGCATTTAGCAGGTAATGGGTCATACGCCTTGTTTGCACCTGGCTGAGGCGCAGCTTGCCCTTTATCTCTGAGGAGCTGGTTTAGCCACTCCCAAGACTTGGTACATGTTTTAGTAACACCACACAGTGGGGTCTTTTAACTTTACAGTGTCGCTACACAACGTTTACCAGGACAATAATGATCAGGAAATTGTGAATTTTCAAATGATACCTCGCCAGGCACACTTTGTACAATAATGATCACACTTGTGTGCAAGGGGTGAATACAGGGGTACAGTCTGTCACATCAGCCCTTCCCAAACAAGCACATTCTGTGGACTTTTCCTTAATGCAATATCTTCCACAGATATAAAGACAAATATTGGGTGTAAATGGATAGTCCTGCCCCTTTCTGGGGAAAATAGAGGCTCCAACTAGGTCTCCATATGTTTAATGGTAGCCATGAACATTGTGCTGCTGCTGTTTATGTAATGGGGGCGGCAGGATAGTCTACTGTGGTTCTTGATGTTTCATGACTTCTGATGTTCCAAGAAGACACTTGTCTTCGTGCACAATACCAAATCCAGTCAGCCTGAGATGCCTGGATAGAGGAGGAGAAGGATGGAATGGCCTTCAGCTGTCCTGAATGGGGTGGTGGCACTGGTGTATTGTTTATATTGGTGTTGTCATCTTCCGAACAGCCAGTGGACTCTGGAGTGTGCAGGGTACAACTGAGGCCAGTGTCACCACTGGTTTCAGATTCACTTTGCATTTTTTTTTCCCCAGCAAGAAGTAAAGGCCATTGGCAGAAAAGACCGCACTGGGGCTCCTTTCCTGGAGGAAGATTTCAGACAGACAGAATGAGTTAGTTGAAGTGGGAAAGCTTTAGAGTAGCTGTGCGTATTCATCTTTAGAAACGATATAGACAATGCGATCAGTGGCAATGGAAGGGACCAGTAGCCTGAGATTAGAAGGGCACAAGACTGGGAAATGAGTGAGCAAATTATCCCTGAAGGAAAGTAGATTTAGGAACATAATAAATCACTATTAATTATTGTTCCAGTAAATGACTTTGGAGGAACAACATCACCATCAGGTTGAGTTCCAGCTTAAAATCCCACAGCTTTCTTTAGCCTGAACATACTTTGTAAATGTTACCCAGGATATACAGAAATCACTTTGCTCACCACTGAAGTGCAACCACTTCTGGGGTGGAATGTGGCTGCTGTTTAAGAGCAAAGAGCTACAATGAGCCGTTATTGTCACTGGTTTGCAAACCATAGGCTTCAGGGATTTACCAAGCAGATAAATATTCTGTGATTTGTTTGGGTTTTTTTAATCAGTGTTTTGTTTTCTCTAGCTGTCAAATGTGGTGGAGTCCTCTCAGCACCATATGGCAACTTCTCCAGCCCTAATTTCCCTGGGCTCTATCCCTATGACACCGAGTGCAGTTGGCTCATAGTGGTCACAGAAGGATCCTCGGCCCTGCTGACCTTCAACGACTTTGACCTGGAATATCATGACAACTGTGATTATGACTACATCAAAATCTACAACGGCTTCGCGGAGGACGAAGGGAATCTCCTGGGAAAGTTCTGTGGCAAGAACTCCCCTCCTCAGTTTACTTCTTCTTGGCATGTCATGTCCATCATCTTCCACTCGGATAAGCACGTGGCCAGTCACGGCTTTTCTGCAGTTTACCGGAAAGGTTGGAATAGGTTTTGTGTGGAGTTTCCTCAAAAGGTTAATGCATGAAATGCCTTGGTGAAAATCTTCTAGGGTTTGCTACATAGAAATGGACGGAGACTGTTACAACAGCACCTTTCAAACAAACTGTGTCCCACAAAGTAGAGTTAAAAGAATGAATATCTGGCTCAGTTCTGATGCAAATCCAGTCTGTTTGAGGTGCTTGAATAAACGCTGCTAAAAATCCCCCCACCAAAATTACAGGTCTTGCGTAGAGTCAGGCTTAAAGTGCAGCTCTGGTCTGAAAAGTGAGTCTGCAAAATCCTGAGGGTCCAGGTTTATTGTGTCAGAGTGATTTCCAGAGCAAGAGTGCTCAGTTTACAACTAAAGGATGGGGCTTTTCTACCTGCCAGCCCACAGTTTACTCCGAGCTCTGAGACAAGCTGATCTCTTTTCTCCTTATGCATCATCCCAGGAATAAAGGTTCCAGGTGGGGGGCCTAACTCTGTGCTGTTAGACCTGAGCAGCCCCGTTAGGAGCAGCACGGATGTACAGGTACAACAGAGAGAAGAATTCAGCCCTACAATGGGAACTTAGTGCTGAATGAGCTCCATGTGCTATATCAGTTTGGCTAGTAAAAAACAGGACTGGTATTAGTTCACTTTCCCTACAAGTCTCCCTGCAGGAGGAATCTCCCAGGCCAGTATATTAGCCCATCATCAGTCTCCAGATGGAAGGAAGCTTGGATTGCTCCACTCACATGGCAGGAAACCCCTTTTCCTTATGGAATTGGAGACAATCTGCAGCCACCTATACCCCCAGGTTGCTTCTTAGACTCTTGTGTTCCTCTTTCTGGGATTGGGGCATGTGGTGGATGTTCTCCAGCCCCTTTCTTGGCTGTGTGACTGCACTCTGATGCCTCGTGTGGGTAACCCATCTGTGTTTGTTTCCAGATGTTTGTGGGGGAGTGCTCACAGGCCTGTCCGGCATCATAACAAGCCCTGATTACCCTGAGAATTACCCCAACAATGCTGAATGCCGCTGGATCATCCGGGCAGTGTCCAACTCTATCATCAAGCTGACTTTTGATGACTTTCAGATGGAAAACAATGAGGGATGCAATTTTGATTACGTGGCCGTCTTTGATGGGCCCACGATGGGGGACACACATCTCAGCCACCACTGTGGGAACATGAAACCTCCTGATATCGTCTCTTCCACCCACGAGCTCCTGGTGGTGTTCAAGTCAGACTTCAACATAGGAGGTAGAGGCTTCAAGGCCTACTTTTTCTCAGGTATGGAGGCAACCGCTTGTCTGGAGTAAGCAACCAGCAGGATGGGAAGCCCTTTGGGCCCTCTCTTTCTCCACCACTGTCTCAGGGTGTGGTTCTCACAGAGGGAGTGTAGAGTCACGGTTCTTCCACCACTGGCAAGATTCTTTTGGGTGGGGCCAGAAATGAAGTGGTTTGATGTCATGCTTGTGAATTTTAAGCCTTAGTATATGAGGGGCTCCTAGAGGGTGGGATAGGCCCTTCAAGTGTCCATGTCAGATCCATTTAAATGAAAAGCACACTGAAGATCATTCAGACCTTAATTCTAGAGAGGACTCAGGACACATGAGTTTCCTGCCCGTCTCTGGCCCTGACTCACAGTGTGATCTTGAGCAAGTCATTTCTTTCTAGGTCCTTTGTCAGCCCTGTGGCATCTAAGTAATATTTAAGGGGCACCCTTGTAGAGAAGGGTTATCATCCTCGTTTGACAGGCGGGGAACTGAGAGACATGGAGGTCAGGGGATTTGCCCAGGGTCACACAGGAAGCCTGTGCCAGAACTGGGAAGTGAACCCACACAGTTCCTGCAGCCTAGTCTAGGGCCTTAACCACAAGATCACCCATCCTCAGTAAGGGCCCGCTCCAGGATCTTTGAAGCCAATGGCAAAGCTCCCGCTGACCTCAGTGGGGCAGCACTGTCAGGAATCAGGCCTGCAGCAGCAGAACCGTCGTCAGGCAACCTCCAGAGCACAGCCGGCCTGTAGCAGGCTGCCGGATAGGCTTGCACGGCTGTGGGAAGAGTCAGCAGCATGGCTCTTGAAACCAGCTGCAGCAACCACTCAGTGGCTGCTCAAAGCATTTGCCTGTGGCTGTGATGGGGTCTGTGTCTGCTTTGTCCCAGCCTGGCCTCGCTCCAGGTTACCCAGCTCGGATCCTGTCCCTGACTCTTGCTTTGACCCATAGGCATGACCCCCACCCCCCTCTCCACCTCCGTGGCCTGTTAACTCCTCTGCGCCTCTGTTCCCCTGTCTGTAGTTTGAGGACAAGGGTCCTTTCCCCTTCTTTGCCAAAGCACATCGAGGTCCTCAGTTGAAAAGCTTCACGTGTGCTTGTTGTTGTTGCTGTCCTTTAGATCCTGGCAGTTGTGTGGCGTCTGGCCACAGTTGTAACAGTAGCTAATGACCCACCTCGCCCTTTGATTGTTTACAGGCAGATCTGTGCAGCATGTGGCTGTGAAATCTTTATGTATAAAAGATAATTATTGCAATATATTTAAGCAATAAATCAAGGGAACCCCCAGCAGCTGTTCCTTCCACACCCCTGGGCTTTGGT
This sequence comes from Mesoclemmys tuberculata, assembly GCA_007922155.1. Taxonomy (NCBI): domain Eukaryota; kingdom Metazoa; phylum Chordata; order Testudines; family Chelidae; genus Mesoclemmys; species Mesoclemmys tuberculata. The sequence goes on from ML675643.1 coordinate 2,781,951, forward strand.
TTGGTTAGTAATGCACTTTCTTTTTCTAACCAGGCGAATGCCAGGAAGTATACACAGCCGTCAAAGGAAACTTCTCCAGTCCTCAGTATCCCAACTTTTACCCCAACAATATCAAATGTCACTGGACCATCCAGCTTCCTCCAGGATACCGAATAAAAGTCTTCTTCCTGGACTTGGCTCTGGAGGGGCGGAACAGCCTAACAGATGGCTGCGATTACGACCATCTGGCAGTGTTTGATGGAGGCACGGAGAAAGCTTCCCTCCTGGGGAAGTGGTGTGGGAGAGAGATGCTGTCTCCCATAACATCCAGTAGAAACAAACTGCTGTTGGTCCTCCACACAGACAGGAACACGGCCAATAGGGGGTTCTTGGTAGCATATATTGGAGGTAAGGCATGACTTGGTGCACTGATCTGTTTCTCCCTTGCTCTCCGCTGGATATTTCAGATGAGTTGTAGGGCAAGGCTGCAGACCATTATGTGTACAGAGACATTCAGTAAAAATCTGACAGTCTGAGTTCCAAAACTACATGCACAAAAATACATGCAAATTTGTGCACCAAACTTTTGCGTGCAATTGCTATAATTGCACATGAAAATTGGGCAACTGTGCAAAAGGCTAGCCAATGAGAGTTCGAACTGGCTCTTTGCATGTGCAATTACCCAGCTGTACATCTGCAATCACAGTAATTGCACACATCAGTTAGGGACTCCATTGTTCAAATGCCTACTCATGCAAAAGTGAGAATTTCACACACTGCAAAGACACTTTTAAAAATAAGCAGGCCTTGGGCCTTACACTACCCCAACCACCTAGACCTAGAGAAGGTTCTGAGATGCTGAACAAACAAAATGCAAGCCATCTTCACACCTGGTGACTCGGTCTGTGGAGCGATACCAGGCAGGAATTGGGCCGATATGGAGCACAGAAGACTGGCCAAACCACGATTGTGGAGCTAAGTAAGTAGCTACTTCTCCTGTTTCCAAACCTTGTCTTGCTAAGATATCTGCTGTACTTACTTACATAAAGTATTGCTTAAATACTTAATACAATAGCATCTGGGCATCCTCCAGAAAATTAATGCCTGTCATTCATAACTTTCACCCTTAGCCTGCTTGGTGGTTATGTGAAAGCCTGATTTAACAGGCAAGCCTTATAACACGGCCAAACTTGCTAAAGCTTGGCTATGAAAAGGAGCAAGGCCCACAGGTGAGGAGGTTAGGAGGTGTGGAAAGGCACATGCATCCTAGGATGTACTGGGCTAGGCATTTCCAATAAAGAGAGAGAAGTATTTCATATCACCGCGCAAGGCACTAGTAAGACCTCGCCTGGAATATTGTGTACAATTCTGGTCACCCGTGTCCTGTATTCAAACTGGAACAGGTACAGACATTGGCTAGTAGGCTGATCAGGGAAACTGCGGGCCTATCTTATGAGAAGAAACTGGAAGAGTGTGGCTTGCTTAGTCGAGCAACAAGAAGACTGAAAGGGGATATGATTGCTGTCTATAAATACATTAGGCAGGTAAACACCAGGGAGGGTGAAAAGCTATTTAAGCTAAAGGACAACGCTGGCACAAGAACAAATGGGTATAAACTGACCATGAACAAACTCAGGCTAGAAACTAGAAGAAGGTTTCTAATCAGAGGAGTGAGGTTCTGGAACAGCCTCTCTATAGGAGTTGTGGGGGCAAACAATTAGTTTTGAGAGACCTGGACAAATTTAAGAGTGCAATTGCATGACAGAGTTGCTTGGGAGGGTGGGGGCAGGGTTCAACAGCCCTGGGGCTCACTTCTGGTTTATGTCAGTGTTCCTAAAACTCATGCTTCAGGGTTTCAGGTGGCCACTGGCAGGGGACAGGAAGGGATCACATCCCCTCCCTCCCCCCAGAGTATTCTAAAAGGTTGTGTGATGCTTGTTTTTGTGTTTGTATTGCCTTCCTCTGAAGCAACAGGGATGGCCACAGTGGGAGACGGGACAGCGGGTGGAGTGGGCTGGGCCAGGGCTCAGAGGTGGCACCGAGCAGTTTCTCCATCAGATGCCGGGCTGGCTCTTGCTCACATACGCAGGGTCTAACTGATCCCCATTTGTGGAGTCAAGGAGGAATTTCCCCCAAGTCAGACTGGCAGTGACCATAAGGGCTTTTTAATTCCTCAGCAGTGTGTGGGGGTGGGGCCACTGCAGGGGCGTTGGGCAGGGGTGGACTTCGGTCCCCTCCTATTCTCTGCCTGTGGCACGTCACAGTTTAGTCTCCTGGGGCCTGTAATACTTTGGTCTCATTCCAGTTGCTGGCTTTCGTGTGCAGGTGCTGGGTGCTGTGATGTACAGGAGATCGGACTAGATGGTCCCTCCTGGCCTTAAACTCTGAGACTCCCGAGTGGCAGATTAGCCCACGTCTCCCTTCTGTGAGGTTTCTCGCGCCTGCCACAGAAGCATCTGGTGCTGGGCACTGTTGCAAACAGGTTACTGGACCAGATGAGCCATGAGTCTGATCCAGACTGGCAATCCCTATGTCCCACAGCATACGTTTTTCTCTGTCCTGGAAAGCTCATGCCTGGGGCTGCCAGCAAGACCCAGGGGAAGTTTTCTGGCCTGTGCTATACAGAAGGGCATATGAGTTGCTCATGGGGCCTTAAAATCTGTGAACCTGACATGTCCTAGTGGGACCTATTTAAACTTTCTCTCCTCTTCTTTGATTATTATTCATATCACCCAAGTCTCCCCCATCTGGAGAGTAATCTGCTGCCCTCAGGACAGGAGGGAGGCTTGGCTGGGGTGAAAGGAGTCCCTTGCTCCTGAACTTCAATGGCTGAAATTAGCGCAAGCAGTGAGCCCCTTTTGGGAGGGGCAGGGAGAGCCATAGCAGACAGGCAAGCGGCATCTTCAAACCTCAGCAAGAGACTCCCTCTCCCATATAGTCCCTTGGAAATAAAATTGTCCCATGGACTCAGTCTTCAGTGCGAGCTTCCTAGGCAGTTTATTTGCAAAGCCACATAAGTAACCTGGTGTTTGTGAAGAGAGACCAGCGAGTCTTTGGAAGGGACCCAAACGAGACTGTGGGAAATCCCGGGCTTTGGCACCCATCCTCCGTCAGACTGGAAGTCCCAAGATACGGAGTTAGTTGGCGGAAGGAGCTGCCCAGACGCTGCCTCTCTGTATAAGGCTCTTCATATATTTGTCAACCTTTGCGTCTCCCCCAAAAGCTGGCGAATTGATGGTGTTCACCGTATTTCAAGATAATGGTGTTGGTGCCGACCTGTGTGTCAGGGACGATTCATGAGCTATTTCTGCTTCAGATGATCCTCTCTGCGTATTCATAAGGCGTTTAGGCAAGGAGTGGCTTGTGTGTGTTTGCGGATGGGACCAGCATTGTACCGACTGTGCTTTCTTTTTTCTTCGATTTACAGTCACTGTTCAGCATAAACTCTTGGCTTGAGTAACAGAATGAGAAGCGGAATTAGAGCTGCACCCACCAGAGTGGCTGTAGTTTAAGGCAGAATCAGTGTTGTGATTACAAACCGCATGGACTTAGGGTTTTATAGCTCAGCCACCGAAGTTCAAACTTGGTGTATGAGATTCTGAAACCCTGTCCAAATGCTGGAATGTCTTATATACATAGACATAATTGCCCCAAATTATGCCGGGTGGTGTGCTCTGAGGACAGAATTCTTCTGGGTTCTGCAGCATAAAAGACACTAGCCAGCTGGTTTTGGCCACTGTGACTCCATAAAGTCTTCAGTTTCACCTAATTTTACGTTGTGCAAGTGATTCATCTACCTCATGCCATTGGCATTTTTGGAAAACCCAGTGGAGTGAAGGGGAGGGACAAAGGTCTGTTGATGAAACAATAAGACAGGGGAATTGGAAGAAGCTAGGTCTACTCTCTGCTCTGCCACAGACTTCCTGTATGAGCGGAGGCAACTCACTTAACCACCCAGTGCCTCAGTTTCCCTATCTGTAAAACACTGATAATGTCTCCCTTCCCTTAAACCAGGGTGTTATGATGCTTAATTCATTAATGTTTGTGAAGTGATTTGAAATTATTGGATGTACTAGAGAAGTGCAAAGTGTCCCATATTAATTTTTGAACAGTGTGTGCTCTTGGCATAAGAAGTCCATAATTTACTAATGGATTTTTGATTTGGGCATATTTTCCAGTAGACATCAGTGTTAATTATGCTCACATATGAAAAGGCCAAGTTAGGCCCAATGCCTGTAACTAAGAGATGGCAGTACATATGGTCAACAACATGCCCTTTTAGTAGCCCATAAACAAATAATGTTATCATTTAAAATAGATTACACTGTTTGTTTAATAAGCACGGTTTTAAATGAGTGTGTTAACCCTCACCATGCTCCTTTTGAGGTAGCTTCTTAAGAATTTCTCTATTATGTAAATGAGGAAACTGAGGAAGAGAAACTTAGTGACTTGTCCAAGACTGCTGCAAGAACCAGTGTCACTGGTGGAGTTCCCACAGGGGTTGCTGACTCTCAGCTCTGTTCACGAGGTTGTGCTGCCTCTCATAAAACCTTGAGAAAGTGCAGTAAATATCACAACCAAAGGATCCCTTTTAAGTCACACTAAGTTGTCATTCTGACCAGCAAACGGAAGACCCTCACAGTGCAGATGGTACTCCGGGACATAGCATGCTGCCTGCCCATGCATATAATTCTCATTGGTGTCAGTCATGCATGTATGTCGAGGGCATGCATCGCCCGTGTTTGTTTCACTGAACCTAGATATTGCCAAGTCTAGCAAGGTGCTGTGGCCTTCCTCGGTGCAGGGTCGTGACCCCCCTACTGGACGGAACCAGGCTCTGAAGGCCAAACCACTTGGAAGCAGGGGGGCGGAGCCAGGACAGGGAGGCGAAGTATAAAAGGCTGGCCCAGCAGCTCCATCAAGGGGAAGCTGCCACTGGAGGCAGATGTGTCTTCCCAGAGGCTGTGGTCTAGACCTTACCCAGGCCCTGTGGCTGCTTGGAGCAACTGCCCCAGTGACTGGAGTCTCCAAAGCCTGCCCAGATTGTTGGGCCCAAGTGACTGGGAGCAGCTACCCGAGCCCGCTGGGTGGGAGAAACCCCGAGGCTGGCCCTGACCTGGGGGAGTTGCCCAATGTTGGAGACCCACAAGAGCGGACTGAGTCTGATATACCGGAGGACTCCCTGAGACCTGGAGGAGCTGCCCTCCACTGATGACCCAGAGGAGTTTCCGGACCCGCCGCTGGTCGACAGCAAGGGACTCGTAGGGCTCCAACTCACCGTCTACCCCAGTGACCCGGAGGGACACTTGAATGCAGATACCCGGGGACTGGGTGGGAGGAAGCAGCCCAGGGACAGCTGACTAGAGAGTGGCCGAGAGCTTCTCCCACCGACATAGCTACTGCCTCTCTCTTCTGTAGGCATCGAGCGTCTTCACCAGACACACTGCCTGGGCCCAGCTGCATTGCTGTGGCACTTCTAGCATAGACTAGCCCTCACTGAATAACTCCACCTCCACAAGAGGAGTCGTACAGTCAATGTCGCTGTAGTTAAGTCGATGCAGTACCAGTGTAGACTTACGCTGACAGTTACTGGCTTCAGGAGCCATCCCACAATGCCCCAGGCTGACAGTATAGTCAATACGAGCATGCCTGGTGAGGACATGTACCGCCAGCGCAAGGAGCAGTGTGCAGACACGCACAAGCGGTGTAACTCCTGGGGAGGCTGTCTGCCGACGGAAAGTAGGTTGATTTAATTTTGTAATGTAGCCATGCCCTGGTTCTGCCTCGCTCCTCATAATCCTTGTGGTTTATTTTTTGATTTCCAGGAGCATCATCAAGAAGCTCCAATGGAGATCAGGGCCACGTTGTGTGAGGCACTGTATGTACCGTGAGTGAGTAACAGACTGTAAGCTCTTTGGGGCAGGGACTAAGTAGACAAGACAGACAAAGGTGATGGTGAGGGAGTGGAGGAAACTGAGGCACAATGGTGAACTGCCTCCCCCATGGTGACACAGCCAGTCAGTAGCAGAGCAGGGAGCCAATTCTCCTGAGTGCCACTAGCCCATGTTGCATAAATCCACATGATTAATGTTCAGTTATGAAAAGGAAAAAGAGAGAACGCAAAACCACTGTCTTCCTCAGTAAATTAACTGTACATGCGACTTTCCTACAACTTCCACTGATCTCTGTGCATGCATCTGCTTGCAAGTAACAGTTTGCGTGGTACAAACCTATCATAAACATCCGCTGCAAAGGAGGAGGTCCATCATGATGGAACATGGGATTGCTGCAGATTAAGCCTCCTGTGTGAAGTTTCCCTTGGCCTGACTCACTCTTTGGAGTAGAGATTCAAATGGTCAGGTTTTCTACTCTTGCTCCAGGGAGGAAGAATGGGTTGGTGGCTATGGTACTAGACTGGGCTGTTGGCGAGCTGGGTTCAATTCCTATCTTTGTGGGCTTCCCATGTCATCAGGAGCAGTTTGCTTAATCTTAAAGCACTGCTTGCTTGCTTAGATTATAAGGGGCAAGAGCTGTCTCTTACATGTGTATGTACAGCACCTAGCACAGCTGGGACCCAGTCTGAGTTGAGCTCTGTTGGCATTAATGTACTTTGAATAGCAAACATCCTGCAGGCTTGAAACTGCTCTCATTATCTTGGTTTGCACTAGGAGGGTTAGATGCCATGGCGGTAAGTACACTAGTACTGCCACGGATGGCGTTTCCTCCATGGCAGTGCAACAATAGGCGAATGTAAGAAGAAGGCCCTGGTGGAAGTCCAGATGCCACGAGGTGCTCAGTGTTGTAATGGGTGAAGTACGTACAAGTCCATACACAGAGAGGACTGTCCTGTAGGCTCTTGTAATTAGTATAAAGATTTTTCTGTCTAGCTGGGCCCATAAAAGGATGTGAATTGGGCTGTCTACATGATTTATGGTCATTTTAAAGGAAGCCTTCAACTCGAGAGCGAGGATCCATTTTCTCCTCCTCTTGATGGAATGCACTCTAGTTGTTTGGTAAATCTTCTAATGGTTCTATAATGTACTAAGTGTACTAAAGTAACACAATATTTTTCTTATTGATTTTATTGTGTCTTATCAGTTTCATAAGACTCTGATTCTAACAGTTCGTTAAAATAATTCAATAATTCATATGGTTAATATTTGGGCTAAATCCCAGTGGGAGTTACCTTTACATATTATGGGGGGAGGGGTTTGTTCTTATTTCCGTGTCCACGTGGCTTATAGGTTTATCTTCTGCATGTAGAAAGGCCAGCTGCTACACAGACAGACATGGATGCAATGTTTTCCAGAGAACTATAGATTAGGGGTTTAAGACTCTCCTCATTGCCCTCCTCGTCAGGTAGGCAGTTCTCCAGTCCAAAGTAAATGTGAAACTACCCTGTTCTGATAGGGTGACACTCTGTACTCACTGTGCACTGGAGTCAACGACTGCACAAGGTATGTGGCCATGAAGAATCCCAGGTCCCCTAGCATTTTACATCTTCAAAGTTCACTGCAGCCATTGATTAATCTTCCCAGCACACCTGCACAGTAAATTTTGTCCCATTCTCTAGAGCGGGTGACACTGAGGAGCAGAGCCAGGGACATTAATTTACTCGAGGCCGTTCCGGTATTAGAATGCAGGAGATCCTCACTTCCAGTCCCCTGCTTCGCACTGTTCAGCCACATGGCATTTCAGACCCGAGCCTGACTCACTGAGCGAATCCATTCCTGACAAGCTGCCGACTTGCTGGTGATGGGTGTGACATGGCACGCTGCTGCAAGATAGACCAACAGGAACCTTAAAAATCCCACGTTTTGGGAACTAACTCCACATAAGAAATGCACAGACCATCTATGCCACAGCAGCTACGGCATGGCACTGCCATCTGTGCCACTGTAGTGTAGACACCTCCTACGCTGACAGAAGGGGTTTGTCCATCGATGTTGTTAATCCACCTGTCCAAGAGGTGGCAGCTACATCAATGGAAGAATTCTTCTGTTGATCAACCTGTGTTTACAGTGGGAGTTCGGTCAATCTAACTGTCGCACGGGGCAGGAGATTTTGCACAGCCCTGAGCTAAGTTTTAGGTGGAGACCAGGCCTGAGGTGGATCTGTGCTGGGACCAGGTATTGCACAGAGAGATGGGAGAAAGGCTTGACAAGATTGATCAAACTGTTACATAGACTGGCCTGAGGAGAGGGTTCCCTCATCTGTGCAGAAAACAGTGCTCAGCTGGTGACAAGAAGACAACCCTATGCTGCACTAGGTCTTTGGCAGGGGTGAAACATTGTTCGAGGGCATATGAGACCCTAACCGGGCCCTGTATTACAGGTGGCCTTGAGCTGCTCTGTGCCCTGGAAGGCAGAATGCTGTGCACATGCTCGCAGACCCCTTTATGGGATGCAGCCTTTTGCTGACCAGTTTGACTGGTTGGTGGGGGACTATGATCTGCCTCTTCCTCCCATTCCCCCTTTGGGCTGCCTCGTGTTCCCTGGGAGAAGGGGAAGTCTCTGCTTTTTTCTAAGCCACCTTCTCTGCCTTCTCTTTCTGCAGGATCCTGGCATCCTCCCCACCCCACTGCTCCCCAAGGAGGGGACTGGCATAACCGGGCCCAGAGTATTAACTGTGTGGTATATGGACCCAATCCATGTGTAAAGCCAAGTGCGCCAATAATGGGTTTCAGACTGGTCTGAAATAAGTGGAATAGGCAGGATCTTGGATAACTAGGTCCCAGGAGGGTCAAGTCATTCTAGATTGTCACAAATGTTCTGAATCACACCCAGAAGCCAAGAGAGATGATACACATCCTGTTGTGTTCCAATTGATGCTGGTGCAGAATTTTGCTAACCCCAAGTGTTCAAAAATCATGAGTCAGGACCCCCAAAACCCTGAGATCGGGTTTAAAATTTAAGAGATTTTAAAAACCAGTACATGTAGGGCTCCTTTTCTTTGCCTTCTGCTCTCTGAGTCTTTGGGTTCACTCTGGTCATGCGTTTTCAAGCTTTTCTCCATCACTATAAAGGCTAGAAACTTTACTGTATTTTTTTTCAAATCCAAGAGCTGAGAATCTCCAATAATCACCTGACTCCAGAAGTTGGGGTTTTAAGAAAAATACCAGATTTCACAAGACTCACATTAAACTCACATTAAAATTCATCATTTGCTTGTGGATGCCACCTTTAGGCTTCTTCTTTGTATGATATGGTGAAAATAGCTACAGAATTACTCTCAGATATGGGCGCTGACTTGTATTGGACACTGAATAGCAGTGACGAAAGTCTCTATTCAGTTGTGTAATCTTGTGAATTTTCGACAAGCTTCTTGCTTCTTTCTTCCCCCGCAACAGTTGTTCCCGTCAACGTCAGCTGCACGCGAACAGATTTCCAGATCCAGATTCCTGTGCTGTCTCTTGCCCAGTTGGAGAGAAGTAAGATTTATTTAGGGACCCCATCCTGTCCTGCCCAAGTGGTTGGCCTGAACTTTAAAATACACACAAGGTTCGACACCTGTGGTACCGAGTCCCAGGTAAGCGATCAGTATAATAAGGCGTGAATCCTATTTATCTAAAACAAGTACAGTAAAATAATAAAAGACCCTGCCTCTAACAATGCACATATATGCACATGCAGTAAAAGCCAGTCTCTCTCCGGAAGTGCTTACAACCCAAATAGTCAAGACTCAGTGTATGTCTACACTGCAGGGGGGATAAAACTGGCCGCACCAAGTGTCAGGGCCACATCAGCTGAGTCAGGTTCAGAAGACCTGGGTTGTGGAGCTAAAAATAGTGTAGCTCTTTGAACTTGGGCTGGAGCCTGGGCTCTGAGACCCTGCGCATGGGGAGGAGGCTCGAGGCCAGACTCCAACCTGATCCTCACCACTTAAATTGCAATTTTCTAGCCACACAGCCTGAGCGTGGGCCTGTCACGGCTCCTTTATCACAGTCTAGACGTCCTGAAGGGGCGGGGGGGAAGGAAGCATTCTCCCCATTGACAGATGGGCACAGAGGAGGAAGTGACACCTCGAGGTCAGAGTTTTGTGTGGCTGAATCAGGATCTTTTCTGTTGGGTCGCTACACCCTGCCCTCCATCTGGACGCAGGCCAGAGGCAGAGGGCACTGCGCCCCCAGCTTTTAGTTACTCAGCTAAAGCTATGGATGTGCTTTTGGCAGCTCTGAATGAGGCTTCCCCCCGCCTGGCACGAGCAAATCCCACAGCTGCAATTTGTACGGCTGCATCCAAAGGACGCCGTGCACTGGACACACCTCTGGCCTCGCAACATTATGCGCAGGGTAGATTAGCCCTGGTCACCAAAGGGGAAACAGGCACAGACAGGCCCGCCTCTTTAGAGGTGGCCACTGATTCTGGGGGCCTCATTTTTTGGATATCCAGCATGAGGCTCCGTCGGCCCTATTTTGAGAGGGGCTGAGTAGTTCCTGTTGACGCCAGCGGGAGTTTAGGATGCTCAGGACCTAGGTGCTGGACAGCCAAAAAACCGAGGAACCCAAAAAATCAGTGGACGTTTTGGGAAAACCTTGGCCCAGGTGCCTTGCCTCGGCCAGCGCAGCAAGTCTGTGGCAGAGCCAGGAACGGAACCTACAAGTCCCAACTCCCAGCCCTTTATTGTGAGCCGAGCTCCTGCAGCTCTCATTAAAGCCCCTCTAAAAACAATGAAATGCCATGAATACACTGCAACTATCCTTTCCCTGGTAAACGCCTGCCTCTGGGTGTGCTCTGACATTCGTTACTCCGTGGCTTTAGTTCTGATTATTTCGGCAGGCTGGTGAGCCAAACCAAACCCTTGCCCTTTCCAAACTGTGTCTTGCAGAAAAGAAACCACACGTCTGTGGTTGTCAGTATCCTGTATATCGACTTTTCGGCTGGGAACCGGGAGGACGTGCATGCGTACGAAGTGCAGTGCGAGCCCAAGAGGAAAGAAGCCTCAGTAAACCTTATTTCAAGCTCGGACTCCTACCGGCTAAGCCAGTATGCGGAGAACCTGGTGGAGTCTCACCAGCAGGAGGCAGAAACAGCGGAGGCCTATGAGAGCAAGAGCCAGGACACCAGTGATGTTGTCTTCGTTAGCATCTGCGTTCTTGCCGGCATCCTCATGGTGGTTGCTGTGGTTGGACTAGTGTTGCTATAGGATGTTGCCTTCGGGGCCCAACTCACTGACCCTGACACCTCCTTGTCTACCCGTCTTCCCCCCATCACAGACATGCATGCATAGCCAGCATCCAAGATCTCCATACTAGATCTTGGGCTTAGAGTTTCAATGCAGCTGCTGAAATGGAAGCTCAGTTTCCATGTCCTGAAACAAAGGCTGGATTCAACCACCTCCATCTCCTTTCTGTACTCCAGAGAAATCTGTGCAATAGGCAAACAGCTCCTCGTCTGATCTCTATTTTTTCTTTCAATCTGGCAATTGGGTGTAGGAAAATGTTTCTTGATTTACTGACTAGTCCTACAGCTGTTTCCACTTGTTTTCCCAGGGGTGGGGCTATAGTAAAGGGAGTAACATAGTTTGTCTCAGGCTATCAATATCACTGTAAATGAACTGACTGAATTTTAAAATATTATATGCTGGGTAGATATCAAGCCCATACCTACCTTATCCATCTATATTCACACACAGAGACAAGGTGAGTGAGGTAATTGGACCAACATCTGTTGGTGAGAGGGACAAGCTTTGAAGCCCCACACAGCTCTTTTTCTGCAGGTCTACACTGCATTTATACACCCCCCATCCCCATTATAATAGCCCTATGATAAATTGCATGTATCATACGGCTATTACAATGATGTGTGTGTGTGTGTGTGTGTGCGCAGTGTAGACCTGCATTTTATAGATATGCATTTAGATAATTGCATTTATCATACCTCTGTGACCAACTTTGCTGCTCTCCCTCCCATCTATGTCTCCCAGGACTTATTCTAACATCCCAACTCTTTGAACAGCTTCAGCCACCTGACAAACAGAGAGACGTTATTATTGTTACAATGTTCAGAATGGCCAAATAGCCCTGACATCAATGTCATGCTGGGAAGGTAAATCCAGGATTTTGTAACTCTAGGGAAATTACCTTTACTGTGACATAGGGCAGGGCTTTCAGCTCTTACTAATTGAAGTTTGTCTGGCCATTTGATGCCCCAGGGCAAATCCAAGAGGTTATAAAGCACACCTGAGCTCTCACTGCAAATTTAGGGGAAGTGTCTTTCCCAGTGACATTAGACACACCTCCTCCTAATCCAGGAGCTGCACGTATCCGACTAGTCATCGTGTTAGAGTGCTCCTATGGAATAGAAATGATTGCTTATTACTGAGATTCCCGTGATGGCCAGGGACTGCCCAGCCTTTGCCGTTCCTCCAATCTCCCCTCCTAGATTTTGCTTTCCCCCCCTCATCACGAAGGCAGCTTCGCTTTGACTACTAACACCTTGGATGGGCCCACCACTGCTCCTTCCAGCCCCCACCAGTGCAGCGCCTGGGTCTGCAAAGCGAAGCAAGTGGCTCTCACACTCGTTTCAGTGCTCCCAACTGCTGCTCTCCCGGAGAGCTCATCTTTGTGCTTGCTGTTTTGTATTACCTGGGATGTTCTCATGACGTAACTTCTGATTGCACTTGGCACCCCCCTTTCTGAGTTCTCTACTGCTGTTGCCACGCCCAGACGTGCTGCTACTGTTCACTTGCTGTTGCGAGGTGGCCACGCTGGGCAAATCCTTCTTTCCTTGTGGTATAAACCTGAGTGTGTTGTGTTGTCTTTAGAGCACAGAGGACAAGACCTTTCTGTGTAAGGAGCCCTTTCAGAAATAGAACCACTGCGGTTTTGTTTTGCACCCCAGATCCCATAACAGAGCCATGTCAAGCGCCTCTCTAGCATCTCACCTCCTTCTATAAGGGAAGCTCTTTATTCTGAAAAGCTGTTTGAAAAAAAACTGTACTGCAATGCAGTGAGATCTTAAAATAGCCTGTGTCCAAACATAGTCGTTCAAAGGGCAAGAAACTGAGCCTGAGGGTAGATAGCATTTAAGTGGGTAATCCGGGAGTCCTATTTTAGCAGCATTACCCCTGAACATGGGTCCATTCTGATGAGGATGCTAACTTGATAATATTTCTATAATAGCGTAACATAATGTAGCTAGGTCCTCCTGTTGCTGGTTTCACTTGCAGTATTATTAACAGCTGTCAACAGGATTGTGGCACAGGCCTGGTCAATGCTCAAAAATTAGATCGACCTCACTGTGTCACTCATGGCTGTGAAAAAGCTTGGGCCCTGAGCACTATTGTTAGGTTGATCTAACCCCTGGTGTAGACATGGCTAAGTCAATGGAAGGATTCTTCTGTCAACCTAACTACAACCTCTTGGAGAGGTGTCTGCACTATGGTGCTGTGCCATGGATGTGGCTGTGCTGTAGACATACTCTCCGAGAGCTACATGTGTATTAAATAAAATGTTTTACTGACAGATTTCTTATTTCTTATGTAAGGCATCAACCTGCAGCTGTACTAGCTAGGGTTGGGATCTCAGAAACTAAGAAGCATTAAGACTGGTGAGTACTTGAATGGGAGACCTTCAAAGGAAATCCAAGGAGACTGTAGGAAGTGATGTTGGTGAATCAATAGTTGGCATGCCTTCTTCTGCTTTGGTACTACACCGGTGGCGCAGGCTGGAGTTAGGACACACTTCTTCTGGAATTATCATTTTTTATGAGACATTAAGGTCCCTGACCAGATTAGATGATCCATCACTCTCTGCTTTAAAGTGTTATGTGATGTTGATGAGACAAGGTAATACCTTTTATTAGACCAACTTCTGTTGGTAGACGGGACAAGTTTCTGAGCTACACAGAGCTCTTCAGGTCTAGGAAATGTACTCTGTGTCACAGCTAAATGTCAGGTGAAACAGATTGTTTAGCATAAATAGTTAACACATTCAAACCATTCAAGGTGAAGTGGCCTGTTAACATGTGAGGATGACGTATGTTGTTAGATATCTGCCATGTTCTTCCTCAAAGTGGCTGCCTTTTAGTGATCCGTGAAGGATTTTCTTTGTGAGTTTGTCTGCAAAGCATTAGAGGAATCCTTTGTGACAAAAGGCTGCTTGAGTAAAATGTAGGGCCAAATTCATCCTCTAGGCAAATGGATGCAACTCTACTGAAACCATTGGCTCTACCCCAGGGATTAATTTGGCCCCATTCCAGAGATATTATCAGTGTTGAGTCT